>OU015496.1:130514434-130564434 GCA_907164885.2 Dolomedes plantarius
TAGTGTATTTTTAGAAGCAAGCATCGGCGTTCGAGGAGTGAAATTGTTACATAGTACTAGACGTGGAGTGAGTTCTGGAAGTTTTCACAGGGCATGCGCGAAGGTTTTTCGCTTGAGTTTTGACAAAAGATTTTGCAGAGCGTTCTTGGGTTCCGAATTGAGAGGTAGTGCGCGTCGACGTGATGAGAGATCGAAAATGGCACGGATTGAATCGGGTTATTAATTAGTAATTTAAATAAAGGATTTAGTTGTAAATTAAGTGTGTTTAATTCCACAGGCCTATGATTGTTTTGACTTAATAGATGTATTATAATTATTGGTGGGAACGATTTTCAAGGAAGTGCGAGAATTTAAGATCGTTATATATATATATATATATATATATATATATATATATATATATATATGTACATATACAGTGTGTAACAGAATTATAAGACCACCCAAAATATCACTCATTTTAATATTACACTGCATAAAATGAATAATTTTAAAATTTGAAGCAAATGAAAAAAGTTATATTTTCTCAAATAAATCTCTTAAAGGAAAAAAAATTGAGTTAATTTCACACAGCAAATGATTTTTTGAAATCTCGGTGTAACATAAATAGAAGACCACTTATTTGTTTATTTAAAATCGCTTGCGTTTTTAAAACTATTTTATTTTTTCTTTGAAAATCGTAGATAAACTGTAACTTTACATCACAAAACAAGTCCAAACGATAATATTGTAAAAGAAAATAGAATTTAATTTGTTTGTTTTTATGAGGAAATTCACAATGCCGCGTGGAAGAGAATTATCTGAACTAGAAGTTCGAAAAATTTGGTTTTATAAGGGCTCTGGAAAATCGGAACGTGAAATAAGTAAGATACTTAAACGTTCTAAAACTGCTATTCATATCGTTTTAAGTAAAAGAGATTTTTATGGAAAATATAAAAGATCTGGCAGAAAGAGTAAATTATCATCTCGCGATAATAGACGAATTTTCAAGCTTGCAACGAAACAGAACTTGTCTACTCGTAAAATAACACAGCAGACATGTAAAACTATTTCACATATGACAGTCTGGCGCACTTTAAGATCAAATTCAATGTTGCTCTTCGGAAATTTAAAAGAAAACCAAGACTGTTAAAGCATCATAAAGAAGGAAGGCTGAAGTGGGCAAAGGAAGTCATGACCTGGGATGCTGCTTGGAAAAATATTATTTTTTCCGACGAAAAGAAATTTAATTTAGATGGCCCGGACGGTAATATTTCCTACTGGCATGATTTACGAACGGAACATCGGGTTTTCTTCAGTAGACAGATGGGTGGTGGCTCTGTGATGGTGTGGGGAGCTTTTGCATATGATGGGAAATGTGATCTGCAGCGAGTTCTTGGAAAAATGGACTCCATTTGTTATCAACAACTGCTTTACCAACACCTTATACCTTTTGGCCCACTTTTAGGAGGATCAAACTGGAAATTTCAGCAAGGCAATGCGCCATGCCATGTGTCTAAATCAACTAAAAAATGGTTTCAAAAAGAAAAAAACGAGGTCTTAAACTGGCCAAGCCTTAGTCCAGACCTGAATCCCACCGAAAACTTGTGGGGCCATTTGGCTCATAAAGTGTATGCAAATAACCGTCAGTATGACTCTGTGTATGAATTGGAACTAGCTATCATGGATGAATGGGACATTTGCTCGAAAACCTAATTAATTCAATGAAAAATCGAGTATTTGAAGTTATTCAGGAAAATGGTGGATCAACATCATATTAGTTTTATTAAAAACATTTGTTTTAACTAGGGGTCTTTGTTACAGATTTTGTTACAGATATTTGATTGGAAAAATTTGAAATTGTTGATAAAATAATTAGTATATTTAAATATCTCTTAAAAATAATATACATATATTTTATATTTCATTTATTAACATCAACCTAATATAATTTTTAAAAAATTATGCTATTTATAGTAATAATCACAAAATCCACAGTGGTCTTATAATTTTGTTACACACTGTATATACATACATACACATATATATATATATATATATATATATATATATATATATATATATATATATATATATATATATATATATATATATATATATATATATGAATACATAAGTAGTCATAAAAGTAAATTGCGTTATAGAAAAAGAACTACCAATAAGAAGGTACATTTTTATAAATCTTTCTTCTTAGTAGATTTTTTTATTTATTTTGTTTCTAAAATAGAAGTTAGCCCATTTCAATTTACTTCCAACTCATATAAATGAACGAGAGATATATGCTTGCCATTTAAAATTTTAAAAGTGCTCTGAAAACTGGAAATTCTCCAAGTACATACTTCGTATAAATAAATATATTGATTTTGTACCCATGGAATCAAGATGATCCTTAGCCACCAGAATTTTAGCTAGGGAATTGAACAATTTTAAAGTTTTTACTTCCGTTGAAACGAGTACAGATTCCACTTTTGAAAGATATAATTTTATTCATGTAAGGTTCTATAGTTAGGTTACTGCTTTTTCACGAGATATCTTACATTAATGAGTAATTTGTTTGCAGAGAAAGATGAAAATATTTGTGTAATCATATATTGAAAATATTAAAATAATGGAAAGCCTATACTTTCCTTGCAGGATAGAAAACCTTTTGTTCGCCTAAAGTTTTTTTAGAATACTTGATCTTCAAGTAGGAGCTTCGGACTGGTAATATTTTTTAGAGATAATTTCATTGAAGTTGTGGAAGTTGATGTCCCTTTTTGAAGTAAAGAATATTTTATTTTAGAAATTTATTCATTTATGAATTTATCATGGTTAAAAAGTTTTTTTTTTCTGCGTGCTACTGAAAAATGGGTCAGTGGTGAAATGAAAACGTAAAGGGCAGATTATCGTGCATTAGGCTGGAACAAATCATAGAAGTGTAGATAATGCTTCATTAAGACTGACTTAACTAGCCAAAATGCGATTTTTAAATAGATGAATTTTGCAAATATGCTTCAGACTACTACTGATTGCTAAAAGAAGTTTTGATATCCTTAAAAAGTTAAATATTGAAAGAAGTAAACTAAATGACTGTTTCAATACAAGAATACTCTTTTAAACAAACCAAAATTCTTTTTTTAACACTTAGTGCGCTATTAACTTACCTAATATATCTCCGTCTTGTATTTTTTTTTATTTATAAAATAATGTAAAAGTCACAATTTTTAAATTCGCTTAATTCTATCGCAATAAGCACACTAAAAACACTTTGAAACTAAAATATGAAATATAATTTTAACAAAAACTTTCTAAGCAAAAATTCCCTTTTTATCAAATTATTTATAACTTGATTTTAAGCACTGATCTGATTATGAAGTTTTGATACCATACTGTGATCTAAATAATGAAAATTTAAGATATGTTATAAATATTCCCTGGACATTAGAAGACGTATTTGAAAGTAATCAAAACGAATCACAAAAAGTATGTATGTATCTCAATCTATCAATCTCTCTCTCTCTCTGTATATATATATATATATATATATATATATATGTTTCATACATAGGGTTCATACTTCTAATGATTGCTAAAAATGTTCCTTCGCTTTCCTACATGGAAAAAGGTTAATGTAAAAAAACGAAGCTAAAAGACTCTTTCAATGAGAGAAACTTTTTATAATAAGCAAAAATAGTTTTTGAATACTTAATGTGGTATGCACAAACTTAATATATCACCGTCCGATATTATTATTAGTAATAAAGAAAGGTAAATCACGCAGTTTTTAAGTTCATCTAAACGTATCTCCATAAACACCCCGAAAACATTTTGAAACTAAAATATAAAGTATAATTTTAACAAAAACGTTCCAAACTAAAACTTCATTTTTGTCAGATTATTCATAACTTGATTTTATAAGCACTAACCTGATTATGAAGTAGTGATTCTCTCCCCCGTTGCCATACCCTTAACGAAATAATGAAATTTTAATTCATGTTATAAATATGCCCTGGACTTTAAAAAAAGTATCTGAAGGTAATCTAAAAGGATCAGAAAAAAGTTTTTAAAAAATGTATTAAGTATAAAAATAAAATATGCAGCCACAGAATATAAAGAAAGTTCAGAAAAATATTCAAGAATTTTTATCCATGCGCACTTTTGAAAGTCTCTTAATCTCCGAAACTTGTTTCAGAATAAATATTTTACTTTGAAATATCTTGTAGGGAAGATAGCTTCCAGGTATATTTTTTTTTTTGAAAAAAAAAACCTTAAGCAGTATAATTTTTATTTTTCTCGTATATACTTAATTTTTGTTAAGGTTCTTCAAAGCTACGAAATGTTTTAGACGGGAGAAGAGATAAAAAGTAAGATGCAAATTGTGCAATATTTTGGGAGAGAGGGCGTTACATAAAATATTTAGAGCATAGTAAAGAAGAAATATCAATAATGCAAGAAAAATAAGTGACGAGAATTTATATGTTGGTTGACGAAGCGTTAACTCTTTTCTTTTAAGTGACGGTTAAACATACGTGAAAATTTGTGGCTATATTTTCAAGATTAAGTATGGTTTCAGAGCTTTTATATCATAAAAGTGGAACTAAAGATAGTATTAAAAATATCAAATGGATTACAATGAAGCCTACCTTGAAAATACATAGTTTTTGTTTAAAATAAACTTATTTTTTCTATAAAAGTAGGAAACTTCAGATGCTTAGTTTTTAAACATGTAATGTTAAAAGACATTAATATATTTATGGTATGTAAGGAAAACTTTCAGATGTGAATATTATAAATATTTGCTGTCAGAGTTTTTAGGAAAAATATGATAAAATTCATGCAATTAATTAAATTTAATCAGGAAGCTAACTTGAAAATTAAAAACAAATAAATAATTTATGTTTATTTGATAGAATTAAAGGATAATTTTTTCTGCGTGGTTTAAAAACTTGAAAGAGTACGTACAAAATGATCACATAATCTGAGATTAAAATTCTCAAAACTGTACTAAAATATTTTCACAAAAATATACTTAATTACGTTGAATAGTTAATTATGTTTAAAAGTCTTCACTTTTTAGTTTCAATTGTATAATACCTGTACAACGCCTTCAAATGTTTTGTAAAACTATGCACCACTGTCATTGAGAAGTGTAAATGCGAAATACTGTGTAAAATGATAAAGACATTACCGATTACTTATCCTAAAGATTACCTATCCTAAAAGTTTTTTTTGAAAATTTATACACGTTACGTAAATAAAAAAAATAGTTTTTATGTTACAGTAGTAAGCGGACGCATCCCTTCAAAGATGGGAGCTCCTCACACCATGGAATTTTGCAAGTTCAACAATTAATCAATGAAGCATGACGGAGGAAAATTTTGGTTACGATTTGATAGTAAATTCGAGGTGAGTTTGTCAATAAATGCAAATGTAATTGCCCACTAGCGTTTCTTGAAGGAATATTTTTTAAGTGTTATTTCTCACTTAAAAAAAAACCCGTTGAAACAATAACGAATGTCTAGGGAATATTTTTAATTTTTTTCCAGGGTATAAATATTATTTTTTTCCTACCTGTTAACTTTCCTGTCATCCCATACACTCGCGTTAACGTCGTCACGATTCTAAACTTAAGTGAGATGCGGAAGAAGATTGAAAGGGTAAGTTAACAACGAGTGTCTTATTATCACACTGGGAGCTAAGGATGATATGCGAGTAGTTAGGTTAGGTAGTAGCCAGATGCTGTTGATTCAGTTCTCCTTACGTATCATCTTTATGACAGCTGTTTTGATCTTTCATCAATAACGATGTTTCGAGCGGTATTCAGTGTCATTGACTACAATTGCTCACAAACAAGAGCTATCTAATGTACGTAGGTCTAAGGAGGAAACTCGGGGCTTCCGTAATCAGGAATTCTATATTCCGTATAACTTCGTTAGATTCAGTAACGTTAATTCAAGCCTGTAACTAAGACTACCTTTTAATATCGATCTAATTTTGTACTTGCAGCTGAGCCATGGTGTTATAGAATTGTTAGGTTAAGTTGCAAGAATAACATCACAGTGACCTTGCTAAAATTGTTTGGAGTATGTTTGGGAACAATCCTCATTTTAGGTAAATTGTTCGTAGAATCATAAAGGGGCAGTGAAGTCTTGTAGAATGGATTGAAAACTATGTAATTCAACATATTAAGCGTCCCGTACGGTTGGTCCATGCGCAGTGGTGAACCTGAAAACCAGACCTGCAAACTCAGACGAGGGTTTATTTCTCCTGCTCGGTTTATGGATAATATGGGCCTGAGCGTCGGGCGGACATTACAGATCTGCTGACCAATTGGAGCAAACCAAATGACTTTACATTCATATTAAGTCTTTTCAATCTTTTTTTTTTACTGTTTATGGCTTGACAAATTTTTCTTTAGGTTATTTCTAAATGCGTTTTCCGTTCTAAGGATATATTTTCATCTCTCATAATTGTTCTGATTAATAACTATGAGTTATGTGAGAATTATTCTTTAGTGATACCGCGTAAATAATAATTTCAATGAGAAAATTCCGAATGATTTATTATTATAGAGACTATGGTAATTCCGGAGAAATCCCGAATATTGCTATCCCTTGCAGCCTCATCCCTTAAAACTGTTGGCTTAGTTTCACAAACCCAAAAAGTTATTTAAAATCTTAAAAACACACATTATCAGTCAAATAGATCAAAACATGCAGATATGCTCTGTAAGGGCAGATATGCTCTGTAAGGAATAGGAAACTTGTAGATTCTGGTACAGTACTAGCAAATCAATTATAAAATCCTGGTATATTATGAAACATAGTTGTAAACTGTTCGGTATTTTACTGCACTGTATTTTACCAAAGTTACCAACTTTAGTCCCTTACATTTAGTAAGGGAGCAAGCCGGAATATCCCAAAAAGATTTCCTTTTGAATTAATACTGGGGTATGTTTTGGAAGGATCCAATATGGAATGTTTAAAAAATTCAGTAATCAATGGTCTTCTGTATTCATCTGGATATGTCTGCCCATATGATACGAATTACATGTGTAAATAAAAAAATATTAATATAAATAAAAATCCAGAATTTTAGCTATTATATTAAATATGAAGATAATATGTTAATTAGATGTATAGGTTTACTTATTCATTTTAATTAATGTTATGTTAATTTTTCTGGAACATATTAAATAAATGCATGGTATGTATTCAGTACTTATTAAATAACATAAATGAAACACAATACAAATTACAGGGAAAGGCTTACATTCATAAGCTTGAATTGAAACGCAATTTATAAACCACACTTATTTTATCCTCTTTTATGATACACACTACGCTTAAGTATATAAAAGGTATCCAGGCTGTATGTTTAAAATTGTATGATAAAAAATTAAATAATTCAAAGTAACTTGTAATATTTCTATTACAACGAATAGATAACATTTTCCTGTTATATTCTAATTTAAAAATTTTCTGCTTATTTAAAATTACTTCAGTCATAAATAACGGCAGAATTACATTTGGTAAGTCATATTTTTGAAGCTATGAAACATTTGCATTCTTTTGAAAATTATTTATGGACTTTCAAAAGCGTAAATTAGGTAAACATTTTCTGCTCACTTGCTTTATATTTGAAAAATAATTTTTGAATCTTTCTTTGTAAGAATTTGAATATTTAGTTCTCACCGTTCCATTTTAATATTTCTCTTTTGGAGAAAGCAATTTAGTAGAAATTGTAAAACTGCACTTGTCAGTTAATTAAGAGCTACAGATATAACTCTTCAAACAAAATAGAGGTAGTAGTTAGAATAAACAAAAAAATTATTTTTTAAATAATAGAATGGATTTTGGATTTTAGATGCAAAGTGGGGATCAAAATGAAAACACAACAGACTGCAGAAAATATTTAAAAGATAAATTTACCTTAAAAATTTATTAAAATGAATCAATAGAACTGCCAATTTTTACATAATTGCCCCATCAATTTATTTTCCTTTAGAAACGTTCTTTTTAATGAACATGAAACTGAATTTCAATTTTATATTTAATGAACTGTTGAGCCAAAAATCTTCTTTACTTAATAAATTCGTTGAATATTTTATAAATAGTGGCGTTTTCGGAAGTACATAAAGATTAGTTCTCAACAATTTAAAATTTTTTCTATTCAGTGATTTCTTTACTTATTCCAAAATAAGACATCCAGTATTATAAGATTTAAGACTATATCTATCGCTTTGTACATTCATATACAGACAGCGATATGGACATATTGATAGAATGCATTTAAAGTGATACTTATCTACGTGGCCACCCATCTAAAAAGCCATATTTTGTTCAGAACCGATTATAGACTCCATAGAAAAAAAAGAGGGCGTTTTCAGGGGTGAAAGTCTAAAAATGGTTTCTTCCATAACATTGGCTCTATAGGGTATTTAATCGGTTTTGAACAAAACATGGCCACTTAGATGGGCCGTCTACAGAAGTATATATATATATATATATATATATATATATATATATATATGACTCCCAGTGGGGCAGTGGATAAAAGCGTCAAACTGCCACACTCTTAGGTCCAGCGACTGGACAAGGTCGACTCATGCCTTTTATCCCTTGAGTGGGTCGATAAAATGAGGACCAAGCTAGCTTGGGAACTAACTCTGGGAGTCCCGCTTCAGGTTGACCACCTAACCGAGACATATTCCGTATGGCACCCCAAGCCCACCGTCATGAAATCGAGGATTCGCACCCCAGGACTTGGTCCACAGTGCTGTAAAGTAATTCGGACTATTACTCCATGAGTATTATGTATATATATATATATCTATATCTATATCTATATATATATATATAATATATATATATATATATATATGTAATAATAAAATCCATCGGTGGCGATGAAACATCAGTTTAGGAACTCTTGATTTTCCACACAGTTCGGTAGTCATGGCACAAGGTAGGAAGGCATATGGAGAGGAAAAAATGATTGGACCAGATCAAGGAAGAGGCGCTTTCAATTCGATGAATCTTTATTTTCAGTAATTTCCGGGGAACATCCATTTGAGTTGGACGGACACATTGCGCGGTAGACGGGGAACGTGGGCCCCGCCCGCACCTATTTACAGCAACGAACTCACATGTTTACTCGTTGAGAGCAGACAAACAACAGACTACAGAAGCGTGAAAATCTCTCGTCCGAGTACGGGTCTATTAAACTTCAAATTGGTTAGAAACGGACACGTGATTATGTCGCGTTATATGGGGTGATGTTTCGAACGTCGTAGAAATTTCTCCGTTACATAAGTTTTGGCCGAACGTGGCGTTAGGGGAAAAACTACTAGATAATTTTGTTTGGATTTGAGGAATAATGCTTATTTCAAAAGGGTGAAAGAATTTAGATTGGTGTTTTAATAATAAAAAGGTTTGAAATTTATTTTCTTTATATATATATATATATACACTGAAGTGCCACTGAATTAGGGCTACCTACCTAGTAACGAGTTGGGCCTCCTCTGGCCTTGATAACGGCTGCCACACGACGAGGCATAGATTCAACAAGTTTCTGGAAACGTTCCACGGGAATGGCTTGCCAAATATTGGATAAAGCTGTCCATAATTCAGTAAGGTTCTTTGGTGGTGTGTGATGGCCTTTCACGCTTTGTTCTAAAACATCCCAAAGATGCTCAATAGGATTTAAGTCTCTGCTTCTAGGTGGCCAATTCATGACAGAGAAGTCAGAGGAATGCTCATCCAACTAGCCAGTAGTCAACTGGGACTTGTGAAAGGTACAGTTATCTTGCTGGAAAACTCCATTACCGTGCGGATAACAGAACACCATAAACGGATGGAGGTGACCACCCAGAAACTCTACGTACCGAATTGCACTGAGGGAGGTTGGTACACGCACCAAACATCCCAAACTGTGCCACGAAAAAACACCCCAGATCATGATTGAGCCACCATGCCCTTGTACAGTTCCAGCCAGGCATGCAGGATCCATGGCTTCATGAGCCTGACGCCATATTCTCAGCCTCCCGTCGGCGTTAAGTAGTCGGAATCGAGACTCATCACTCCATGCTACTCGTTTCCAGTCCTCTATATCCCAGTCTCTGTGCTCTCTTGCCCAGGCAAGACGTGCAGCCCGATGGCGAATATAGAGCAATGGTACTCTCGTAGGTCGACGGCTCCCGAAACCCATACGGTGAAGCGAGCGTTGCACAGTCCATTTACTGACTGTACGACTGGCACCGACTCATGCTGGTTGCCGAGGTTTTTCGAGCTCCGTAATTTAAAGCTTAAAAATTGAAATATTGTGATAATTTATGCTACAAGTTGAGTTTGTTCGTTAGTAATAGTTATGATGAGTGTGCAGGAATGCTTAAATTGACTGAAAGTAAGTGCATTTAGCTATAAAAAGTTTAAAACTTATGTGGAGTGAGTTTGCCTGTTAGGCTAAAATTTTCTCAAGAGTGAAAAACTAAATATTGTTATTATGGTTTTAAAACCACTCTAGAACTATTCTATACAACATAGCGAGAAAGGGGATACCTTTCCCGTCAAAATTGGATCTATAGAACTCGATATATTTGCTTTTGAAGTTTTCGACTCTGTTTGTTTACTAATTCACCAGCGTGTGGACCGCCATTAGCGGGAAACGCCCGTCCTTCCTTGGAGGCTCGTCAGGGATTTGGAGTCCAAACGACGACACATGCCCGGAGAACTTTAGGGGATTTTCGACATCAACGACTGCAGGTGTCAACGAGACCCGTAAGGGTTTTTGGTTTTCTAGACGACGGTGCTTCCCGGGAGGCTCGGCAGGGGTTTCACTTAGCCTCGTTAGGGTTTTTGGACCAGGTGCTTCCTGTTTATTTTCAGGGGTTCCTTGGGGGTCGACACTCTGTTTGGGGTTTTTCTTGTGATTTATGGTGAGTAACTAATGTTAATCTGTTTGAATTGAATTTATTAATTTGTTTGAATATAATAATTTGTTTGAATTGAATATTTTCTGTGTATGCTATTGTTCACTGCTATGTGGGCCGACACCTTTTTATATTTATATATTGTGTATTGAATAGTGAATTGTGAAATATTATAAAGTGTGAATTTAATTATTGTGAATTTGCGTATTGAGCAGTACCCGTAAAGTTAAGGCAACTTGGTTAAGGCTGTTCCCCCCTAATTAGAATAATATTTCAGAGGGTTTGGTTGTAGAATAGTATAAAATGTCGCAAAAAACGAGGGAAAAAGTAGTACAGGAAATTGTGCAGGGACAATCCTTAGAAGATGAACCAGAACGTGACCCTGTGGAGGATTTGTTAGACAGCTACACCTCCGAGTTCGTTCTCAGGGTCAAGCAGGAGATAGACGAAATACGTAAAACCTTAACAGATCATGAAGGAAAAAAAGTAAACAAGGGAATTATCAAAGATGTAGGTGAAAAGTGTTTGAAAATACTTACTTCATGCATAAACGTAGAGAAGAATCACGCTTATATGACAGCGAAGGTGGAGGTCTATGAAAAAATGCAGACTTCAATAGAGATGAGATCATCAAGGTTAGAAGAGAATGTTAATGACTTAAAAAAGATAATCTTGGAAAAGATATCTGAATTTCCAAAGATAAGTAGAGAGAAAATCCAGGAAGAAGAACAGGTACTTATTATCGACACAAAGGATGATAGGGGTGCTGTTTCCTATAGAGACGCACTAAGAAGAAACAAGAATATATTTGAAGAACATAGACCAAATGATGTGCTGATCACTAAATCTAATAGAGTAATTATAAAAATGAAGGATAGAGATAAGTTACAAAAAATAAAGGACAACTTGGAGAAAAATAGTGAAACAAGAGAAATGGGTAGTGTTAAGATTAACAAACAGAGGAAAAACAGACTAATTATTTTCGGTGTCCCGGAGGACATACCTGATAAGATAATTAAGGAAGAACTTGAAGGGAAAACAGAGGGCAAAGAGATAGAAATTGTAAAATCCTTTGTTGGCAGAAACAACCAAAGAAATATAATCATAGATGTTGACAACTTCTCTAGAGCTGCCCTTTTGAGTAAAACGAACGTAGTTATTGACTTAGTGAGAGTAAGAATAGTACCATACGTGGCCGTGAATCGGTGTTACCGTTGTCAGGGCTATGGCCACATAGCGACAAATTGTATCAACAAAGAAAGGTGCGGCGGATGTGGGGAGGAACACGATACTCGTCTTTGTAAATCGGCCCTGACTAAATGTGTTAACTGTAAAGAGGAAAGGGATCATCGCTCCGATTCCAAGGCCTGCCCGGCATTTGTACAATATAAGAACGGTCTTTTAGCCAAACATCATGGATAACGATCGATCTTCTCAGTCAGTTATAAATGTGGTACAGATTAACCTTAACAATTGCCGGGCAGCGTCTTCTCAACTTTGTCACTTCATAATAGAAAATAATATAGATATAGCCTTGATCCAAGATTTTTATGCGAAGGACAAAAAACCAATGGGCTTTCGAATGGGCTGGCAAATTTTCACATCTAAAGAAATGACAGCAGGAATAGTAATAATAGACTCAACTCTGATTTGTAACGAAGTATTTTCTTCTGAAAACACAGTGATTATTAATATTCTGGGGAGGGGGCAGCGATTCTTCCTCGGATCCCAATACTCCTCACCGTCTTCGGACTTAAGGGAAGATCTAAACAAATGGGTGAACAACTTTTATGACAAAGATATTATTGTGTCTGGAGATTTCAATGCAAAGAACCACTTGTGGGGATACAAGAGAAATGATGGCAGAGGAGACATCATTATCGACCTCTGTACAATTTATGATTTTAGGGTTTACAACAACGCAGACGACATACCTACGTATCACCTTTTAGGTAAATATGGATGCCCAGACTTGACTCTGGGATCTAACACGACAGAGGATCTAATACATAAATGGAGAGTTCATGAAACGGAAAGCAACTCTGACCATCGATACGTTACTTATGAACTCAAAGTAGATAATATCAAAAGAACTCAAGTGAGATACAAGAGTGGTTACTGCAGTATTCTGAAGTTAAAAAGAGATTTGAGATTATTAGAAGAGCGTCTATTGAGCAGAGTGAGAGAGTTGAGGAAGGTGGTGGAAGTAGATGCATTCATGGAAAATTTTTATAATGAATTGCATAGAATCTGTGACAAGAGGTTTAAAATTAGAAAGGTAGGAAAGGTCACCAAGCTAAACTGGTGGAACGAAGAACTCAGAACGCAAAGAAACAAAGTTAATGCCTTGTATAGAAGATTCAAGAGAACAGAAAATATGACAGTGAGAATAAGATATAACCAAGAAAAGGCGAA
Source organism: Dolomedes plantarius (assembly GCA_907164885.2). Taxonomy (NCBI): domain Eukaryota; kingdom Metazoa; phylum Arthropoda; class Arachnida; order Araneae; family Dolomedidae; genus Dolomedes; species Dolomedes plantarius. The sequence goes on from OU015496.1 coordinate 130,527,759, forward strand.
ATATAAAAAACAAATTATACTTGCAAAAAAGAAATGCTGGCAGAATTACTGCAACCGAAATAATGAACAATATGGTAGAACTTTTGATATCGCACGAGATAATTTATTTAACAATAACTCGCTAATACATATAGCCCTGGAAGGGATGCCACTGAGCACTGATTATGAGGATATATATAAGAAGTTAATTGATACTCATTTTAGTACAATATTGGAGAGGGAGGAGGAGGTGGTATCCAGACAGGACTTGCAGGGTGAACGAATTGGAATACAAGAATTGAATCAGGCACTTAGGCTTCAGGGGATGGGGAGGGCACCTGGATCGGATAAAATAGATCCTACAATAACCAGCTACCTTGTCAAATACAGTCCGAATCTCATATTAGAGATGTTGAATAAGTTTTTAGAACTGGGATATTTTCCAAAAATATGTAAGAAGGCAATAGTAATATTTTTTGTTAAGAAAAATAAACCAACCGATAACCCGAAATCTTACAGACCAGTGTGCCTTCTCCAGACCCTGAGTAAACTTTTTGAAAGAATAATAAACTTTAGACTGACCTACCATCTGGAGACTGGTGGCCTTCTACACCGTGAGCAATATGGCTTCAGAGAGGGGAAGAATACAACATCAGCGATCGAAAGGCTGATTAATAGGGTAAAAGAGAGAAATCGAAACTACAAATATACGATTGCCATAGCATTTGACTTCACGGGGGCATTTGACAGCGCTGATTGGGAGCTGTTAAAGAATATCCTGGGTAATATCAATCTGAGTCAGTGCTTACAAAATGTTCTGTTTAGCTATTTGTGCAACCGTGAAGTCGGCTATGAGGTGGATCGCAAATATAGATACATTGGGATTAACAAAGGATGCCCTCAGGGCTCATGCTTGGGTCCTACTTTGTGGAACCTACTGGCGAATGTTATACTCTCTGACTTCGAAGCTGAAGACTGTGACACTATCGCATATGCTGATGATTTTGTCCTGATTTTTTCAGCTAACACGAGGGCAGCCTTGGAAATTAAGGGTACTCAATTGGTCGGCAGATTTTGCGCAGCGAGTGAAAGGCTACATCTAACCATCTCCGAAACAAAGACCCATGCTATAGCTTTTGGCAGGGATCTCTCGAGGAGATACCCCTTAATTAAAATAAAAGATAAAAATATAAGATTTATGAATTCTCTAAAATACTTAGGCATCTACATTGACAGAAACCTGAGCTTTACTGACCACTTGAACTACTTAAATGAAGAAGTAACAAAGTTTATAACAGGAATCAAAAAAGTTGGCAATGCCTATTGGGGTGTCTCCTCGGAGACAATAAGAATTTGGTACAGAGCAGTGGTTGAGGCCAAGCTATTGTATGGAATCCAGGCTTGGTTTCCCCATCTGAACATACATGGTAGGAGAAAGCTGGCCTCGTTACAGCGTAAATTTTTGGTGAAGATATTGAAGTGTTATAAAACAGTATCGAATATGGCCTTATATACTCTCACCGGAATCCCTCCAATAGAAATTAAAGCTAAATACTTATTAGAAATTCATAGAATGAAAACGCAACAATTATCATTGTATATCGATAATATCTATATTGGAAGTAACGATGTGGAGGAGAAGGTGAGACGTTGCGACATAGATTCTAGAACATACCCTAAAAATTTAACAATATTTGAAATCACAAAAGGTCAACCCATTCTGGGAAATGCTGCTATTGAAGCCTTTACAGATGGAAGTAAAAACGAAGAAAAAGTTGGATATGGCTTCGTGGCCTTTCAAAACAACAAGATAATAAAAACAGCAATGTATGCCATGAACAGCAAAAACTCTGTCTTTCAGTCTGAAGCTATTGCCTTATTAAAATTAATAGAATGGTTTGGTACAACGGACCATAAGAGTATAAATGTATTTACGGATAGTCAGGCGGTCCTGAAATCGCTAAAAAATGTATTTCCAAAATCACCAACTGTAGTAGATATTCAGAACATCTGCAAAAACTTGCCAGATCGAACATTTAAGGTTGGATGGGTTAAATCACATGTGGGTATAGTCGGTAACGAGATGGCCGACACCCTGGCGGGCATGGCAAGTGAACTGGGTGACCCATGTGGGAATACTAGATACCCTTTCTCAGTAATAAAAAATAACATGAATAAGGGCATTCTGCAAGAGTGGCAGGCCAGTTGGGATAGTGCTGATACGGGCAGATTCACGCACAGCATAATAAACAATGTTTCTTATGGAATGGCTTTTAAAAATAACTTAATTTTTTATTTTTTAACGGGGCAGGGCAGCTTTCCTTCTTTCCTATTTAAAATTGGTAAACGGGCTTCTCCTAACTGTGTTTGTGGGGCCCTTGGAGACCCCCATCATTTCGCAATGGTTAAGTGCTCTGATAGTCCAGTCTTTATTAAACGGAGAACAAGCGAATCAGTCTTTAAGTATTATAAGCGTATAGATAATAGCAGCTATAATATAAAGAAACTTGCAGTTATTTATAATAAACTAAATCAACAATATTCTTTTATATTTAGTATGTTCTGAGCAGTTTGTTTTATTTCTACCTGCTGCTCTGTGCTGTGTGTGATCTGCATGTTCCCAACTGGGTCCTTAGGTAGGCCACTTGTCCCCATTAATGTCCCCAAGTTTGTTGGTCCAATACCTTCTGTTTAAGTAGGGTTAAAAGTATTCTTTTCATGCATTGTGAAAGGATCTTATAGATTTGACTGTATTTCGTCTCTAAATATTTATTGAGCCTTTAATTGTACCTTGCTTGTATAGAGTTATTACCTAATGCCACCCAGTGTTTGATTTGTGTATCTGCTCTGTGTATCTGCTCTGTTGGAACCGTGTATATATTAGAAAACTAGTGTTTAAATATTTTAATATTGAAATTAAGTGAGAGGTAAATATGTAATATTGTTCTTTGTTTTCTGTGTTTAGAGTACTTTGTTTAAGCTTTAGCTTTTATAAGTTGTATAATAAGAACTGGATTTAAATCAAAGATCCTACTTACTGGCGACATTTCGACATTGTGTTTAGTTAAATGTCCCCAAATTGGGTGGTATATTATTTGGTATATTCTCGTATGAGTTTGCACTTGTGTTTTATTGTATAATATAATGCAACCAATGCTAGAAGTTATTCTCAAGTTGAAAACCTTATTTTATGTTTTTCATGTTGAAACTTAATTGCCCCAGATTAATACCATATTGTTTTCATTGCTGGTTTATGTAACATTTAATGTCCCCAAGTTGTTACTGTAAGGTTTGACTTGTAAAATGTTTTGTAATTGACGACGAACTGGCCCACGTGGCGATTTTTGTAATGTAGCTGGTCACTTAAATGTCCCCAAGTTGTTGGGGGAACTTGTTCTTCTTGGTACTTATATGCTTGTACTTTTATGTTTGCTATTTATTATCTGTGTTTTACTTAACTCATAATGAATTTGGTGAATAACAGTGATGCTTTCTGCTGTCATAAAGATTTTGAGCATTGATAATTTACTATTTAATAGTTGGAATATCCCCACATTGTTGGGTTTCTTGCTGTTAATCGGACCCTAATGCAATTTGTTCGTGTATTTGTCTCTTATCGGTTGAATATATTGTATATACTAGTATAATTCCTGCATACAGCTAATGACAGATTTATTTGCTGTTTCCTTTTATAATTATTGGCTTCTCTAGTGAGTCCTCAGTATATGTCCCCAAATAGTGGGTAACTTGCCTGGTGCATTTGGCTACAATTTTAATAACTAATACTTTTTTTTTCCAATAGTAAATAATGTAGATGTTGTATTATATTTTCTTGTTTTCTTAAAGTTAAATTTCCTATTTTGTGTTCCATTGTGTTTAGTTAAATTTTCCCAAATTGTGTGGTATTTTACTTATTATATTTTGATATGAATATGGTATATTTTGCTTGTATGGTATATTCTGTCAATGCACTTGGGCTCTACTGTATAAAATAATGCAACTAATGTTAGAAGAAGTTATTCTTAAGTTGAAAATCTTATTTTATGTTTTCCATGTTGAAATTTAACTGTTCCCAGATTTTAACCATAATGTTTTCTTTGCTGGTTTGTGTAACATTTAATGTCCTCAAGTGGTTACGATTTGGTTTGACTTGTAAAATGTAATTGTTCCTTGTGCACCAGTTGTGAGTTGTTAAGTTTTATTCTGGTTTGTAAGTCTGAGAATTACTTAGACCTGTAGCATTTATCTCTTGTAAATGATTCAGAATTTCTAATAAAGTTCAGGGTCTTTCGACCCCGACTGGTAACGCGGGCTCAGCCATGGAGCGGGCTCAGCCATATATATACGCGGGCTCAGCCATATATATATATATATATATATATATATATATATATATATATATATATATATATATATATATATATATATATATATATATATATATATATATATACCGGGTGTCCCAAAAATGACCGACGATTTGAAAAATCAATTAAAGAAAAACGGAAGGCGATAGAAATGTACGGTTTGCTGCATTCTGCTTAGGTAACCAGGGAATTTATTCTCACCAATTTTCAAAATTAGTTACAAAGTTCGTCAACAGATGGCGCTGCTGACTGGGAATACTATAAAACAATGTTTTCAAAATAATCCACGGTTTGCAGCAACAACGTGGCGCAGTCTGAGGACAAAATTCGCAGACTCCCGTGCAAACATTTCAGGTTGAATGTTCTGACAAGCTGCAGAGATATATTCTTCCAGTTCGGCTGCAGTGTTTGATTTTCTCAGCGAACATTTAGGTGATCGTGTCATTACCCTTGACTACGAGAAGTATACGCAAAGTGGCATGGATTGGCCTCCCTATTCGCCAGATTTGATGCCATTCGAATTTTTTCTTTGGGGGTACTTGACCAATTGTATCGTCACAATCCACAAACTGTAGATGAACTGGAACAATACATTTCTGCTGCCTCTCAGTTATTTCAAAATTCAGACTTAAAGTTGAAAAGAATTAGTCACGGATCCTCCTCCTGATAGATGATGATCGGGGAAAAATTAACCTGCGGGCTGACTAAGCAGCTGTTGACGCTGGACGTGCCGGCCAACCAAACTCTAGAGAAGTGATGTCACTTTAAAAGGCGCCCATTAGAGCCCTTTTAAAATTTCGAGTGATAGCAGCGCCAAATTAAAAGTGCGTCGCTGCGAGAGATAAAAATTTCAGTTAGCTCCAAGTTCTCAAGCTGAGACATGCTACTCCGGCAATTGCTCTTTACAAGTCCTCTGTGAGGCAAAGAGCTCTACTTACGTTTGGAGAAGAATTGTTGACACCTGATCGACTTACTTCTAGCAGAAGTATTTTGAAGGCTGGGTTTACGATCTCAACCTGAGACGCACTACTCAGGCCTTGCAGCCAAGAATTAAAATTCTCTATAAGTCATTGTGATAGGCGAAGAGATTTGTCGACTCCCTGACGATCTACAGCTATTAGCAATAGCATGCTTTTTTTTATCCCAGATGGATCTGGACAATTGATCAGTTTCTACGTACGTGAACTTTCGCAGAAGTGATAGTGACGCATCCTAATTTCCAGTGTACGAGATAAAGAACTTTCGCGTAACCCGAGTGCAGTTAGACTTCTAATATAAACTGAGGTGGGGTAGGTGACTTGTATATCGCACATCATTAGAGAACATCTCTCCTGTAAATTTCATAATCTTCATCGACTCCATTACCTTGTAAATAAATTATTCATTTAAAATATTATGAGATTGTATCACTGATTGTTTTCGCTATCCAGTGAATGCTTTACACTGTTAAGGATTCGTCTCTTCGATTTCGCGTTTTGTCTGAGAAATGCAGGGGGTTACAGATGAATGAACTCACGCACTAAACAAGTTTGCATTAACTAATACATGATGAAATGAAAAACCTAATTTGAATATACATGCATTCAATACGTTTTCATGTAGTTAGGATTTTTTCATAGTAAAAACAAATCAGAAGATATATTGAACCTCTATAGTTGTTATAACTCCACAAGTTTTCTTTTCAGATATATTTGCACCATTCAAAGATGTTTCAAAATGTTAAAAGTTTATGTTTGAATAAATTATTTAAAAAGCTTAGTGAAAATTTTAAAGTCTTAAAATTTAAGTTGTTTAAATTATTTGAAACTTAGGACTTTATTACACTAGGTACAGTGCATACGCTTTGAAATTTATTTATTTATTTGTTTATTTACTTACTTACTTACTTACTTATTTATTTACTAACTCACTCACTTTCTCACTTGTTTGGGCTATGTCGCGTTCTAATACTCGAAACATCTTGTTTGCGATTTGTAACGTCATTCAAATATCGTTTTCTTTACTTGTAACTTTTATTTGTAATCTGTATTACTGAACCTTAGTTGTGGCAACGGCCAGTTTATGATGTAACTCAGCGATTGCAGACGGCTGCTTCGCTATTCGAAGAATAAAATATAATTCGCGGGAATTGTGTCGTTCTTTGAAATTTACAGTCCATTCTATTCAGGTTAATTAAGTTATATATATATATATATATATATATATATATATATATATATATATATATATATATATATATATATATATATATATATATTTACATACAGACGCATAAGTCTTTGTATTGATTGCAGTATAATTACATGCAGTTATATTTATCATTTTGAAGACGATGTACTTCTTAATTCTGAATAATTTATGCGTTCCTTTCAAAAGTATTTGAACCGTATGATAAAAATACGTATTCATCTTTCGCGCACTGAGTACTTAGGAATGAAACATCAGGGAAACTGTTGTATGAAATTTCTGTTATAATTTAAGCTTCGTAGCATTTTGGACTCATTTTCTGTCTTTTTTTAACTTGAAAAACCGTTTCTGAGAATAAATCTATTGACTGGTTTCGTGTACAAAAGCGTAAACTTTGTGCAATTTGAAACAGTTTTTAACATGAAATTAAGGGTGGAATAATCTGTTGCACAAACTTTTCTTTTTGTTTTAATTAATTGACGAGAAAATGCGTCTCAAATGCTTAAAGGGTTTAACGCATTCTTCCTGGGGTTTATAAGTAGGAAATTTACTGACAATACAAAATTAAAAAAGCTGTGACCAACAGTTTCTTCTGCTTACCGCAGTCTTAGAATACTAAAGAATGGGGGAAATAAAATTATGTTAATGATAAAAAAAATTATATTCATAATTTTTTTATGGAAATTAAGCAGGATTTTCCCCATGAGACTGCATAGGCATATTACATTTCACATAGGATTTTCACAAAAAAATAGATTCTTGTTTAAGTTGTTAAATTTGGTATGTCGAAGATCTAAGTTTAATTTTTTGGTATAAAAGAGGTATAATTAAAAAGACCAGAAATGCAACTGCTTTCGAAAATTATCAATAACAGTTTTATAGGTAGACACATTTGCTTTCACGTAAATAATTTTGTCTTGTAATAACGTAGAGATTTGATTTTTCTCTTTGGTTTTAAAGGTCAAGTTATGTAAATAAATATATTAACATAACCATTTATTTTTGGCATGAAATATAAGTGAAAAGCAAACGAATCCTTATTTCATTTTCGGTATATATATATCTAAAAGTTTTAAACTGTCACCAGTCTTTATTTATTAACATAAAGAATTTATTTATAGTATTATTATAGGTATGCACTTGATTGCTTCCGTATTAAAAATGCTACTATTGTAGACAAAGGAAATTTTTAACTCAGATTAATTGAATTTTTATCTCACTTAATATCAAAATGTTACTTGTGCTGCTTTGTTTTAAGATTCGATGTCTAGAAACCTTTATCCTCCATGTTTAACGAAGGAAATAATTCAAACGCACTCAACTATTTGAGGAAAATTTACTACGTATGGAATGAGGGCAACATAATAAGGAATGTTTGCTATGAAACAAATTTATAATGAATCCTCTAGAACTCGTCTCATATAAATTTTCTTAGCTCATCGTGCCCAGAAAACTAAACAAAAAAGTATCTTCACTAGAAAGGCCAGAAACTTTAATAAAGCAATTTTTTAACGAATCTTTGTTTAATACATTAGTTCTTCATAAAGAATTCTGAGAATTTAATCTTTAAATACTTTGATGGGAATTTTAAGATTTAGATCGAGAGAGAGTTATAATATATGCAGAAGGACATAAAATGTGAAGCCATTCGAAACGCTTTCAACACAAAATATTTCTAGCAGATTCCGAGCCGGCGTTCTTTAATTTAATGATACTTTTCCAGAACACATAGAGATTAGTGAAATCGAATTCTCAAGAAATGATGCGATCAAGTGATGCACAAAAATAGATATTATATGATTAACAAAATGCCTTTTTTAAATCTTGGAATAAAAATGTTTCTTTATTTATCAATTCTTCTGTATATTTCGGAGAAATTCAACCCTGTATTGTAAATTTTAATTAAATATTTTGATGAGAATTGTGAGGTATTTTAAAAGAGAGTAAATTGCATTTGATGACGACATAAAAGAATTATGTTGAAATCGAAATTTTAGAAAAAGAATTGACTGCAGAAGTAATGTTTCAAATTATTGATGTTTCAAATTATTAATGTTTCAAATTAAACAGACCTGCGATGAAAAAATATAAGGGAACTGACAGCTGAACTTTATGTATTTTTTGGTGCTGGTTTAAAAAAAAATAATGAACAATATCTATCACGTCACGTTTTCTTGAAAAATTCAATTTTACTTTGATTTTTATGAACATTTACGATATTTTTTTTTCGGCGTTGAATTTCTTCCCTCCCTGCCTTACCATCATTCTACCGTGGTGACACCTACAGAATACCCCTCTGTGACACCTCCCCTAGAATTATAGACTATGTAAGGCAGGGGTGTCAAACTCAAAGGCTAACTTGGGCCAAACAAACAAGGTTTAACTATAGGTGGGAAGCATAAAAAATCAATATTAATACAAATGTATGTTTATTTACCTAATAACAGTATATTCAACATAAATATAAGCATTTTGTTTAATAATAGCAAAAAAAGAGTATAATTAAGAAAACATTTAGCGAATTCTTCCTATCTTATTATAATTCTTCTAGGATATTTTAATATATATTGTTTGCCAATATATTGGCCGGACCGCAAAAATGTTCGTCGTGGGCCGCGAGTTTGACACCCCTGATGTAAGGCAACTTTATCTTGCGTATTTTGGCATGAAACTCAGAGATTAGGATATCTTGGGTTCCTCATAATGTTTGTGTGCAGTGTCTCAATGATCTACGATTATGCTCAAAGGAAAGAAGACTGCGGTACAATTTGGAATTCCTATGACATGGGAGCCAAAAAACCACTCTGATGATTGTTACTTTTGTTCCTGCCATGTCCGTGGGTATAACCGCAAAAATCAAAAGCAAATCTCTTATTCTGATAACATTCCATCGGCCATACGCCCCGTTCCTCAAGGACCTGATGTGCCAGTGCCTTTACCTCTAACTGAATTGCCAGTCATCTCTTCAGAGTCTTCAGACTCGGAGCATCCAGAAGTTCAAAGCTCCGCTACCGAATATAAGCCCTCTGGAGGAAAGGACCCCCACTTGGGGGGAACTTGGGAGGCCCTTTACCTTTCTCTGAGGTTGAACTTAATGCTCTGACTAGAGATCTGGGCCTTTCGAAAGAGGCAGCTGTATTGTTGTGCTCCAGATTGAAAGAAAAAACTTATTGGCCAAAGTAACCTATTTTTATTGGTACAGGAATCGAGAAAAGGAATTTGTTAAGTACTTTGAGGAAGAAGAGAACCTGGTCTATTGAGCTGATGTTCCCGGATTCACGAGCAAATTTAATATCATCTAAGATAAAGATGAATGGAGGCTGTTTATAGATTCATTGAAAAGGAATCTTAAAGGTGTCCTTCTTCATGACGGAAGTCAGTATGCCTTTGTACCAGTTGCACACTAGGTGCATTTAAAAGAACGCTATGGAAACCTGGCTCTCGTCCTCAACAAAATAAAATATGCCAACCACGGTTGGACCATTTGCGGTGATTTGAAAGTTATCTCCATGCGTCTTGGTCAACAAGGCGAATGGCCGAAAAGACAAAATCTTGAACCTGGAAAATTTCTGGGTAATTACAAGAATCGTGATTTTAAAGAAATTGTTATGAATATGCTGGACAAATTTCAAGCGTTGGGTTGCTCCATGAGTGTCAAAATACATTTCCTTCACTCACATGGGGACTTTTCTCCCGAAAATTTAGAATCAGTCGGCGAAGAACAGGGTGAAAGGTTCCACCAAGACATCAAAGATATGGAGCGCAAATATCAAGGGAGATGGGATAAGGTCATGCTCGCCGACTACAGTTGCATGTGTTAACACGAGATAGGCCCGAGATTTAACATAAAAGAAGAACGTCAAAAAAGAAGTTTCAGAAGAAGAAGTCGTCAGAAAAGAAAAAGAGTACGTACTTAAATATAACTTTGTATTTGTTTTGTTTTGTTTTTTGCTCAGATTAAAATTTGTTTTAAACTTTCATGTACACATACATAACATTTGCTCCTCTTGGTCAATCGTCTATTTTATGTAAGTTACCTTAATAAAAACAAATTAAAATAGTATGTTGGTGATTTTCTTCCAGAAACTGCACCATAATTTGATGCAAAAAGTTTAAACTCAAGGGAACTTTTGTTTATCTCTCAATCAGAGGCTGCTCGTGAGATCTGGCAACAGTGGTTTTCATGCATTTAAACCTATAAAAAATAATCGATTGCTGAAAATTCAATTTGCCTCACCAAGAATCGGTTATTTTACATAGATTTAAATGAATAAAAACCAATGTTGCTAGATAGAACATGCAAAATTGTTGAGAAAATTCCTTTTCAAATGGGATTTTAGCAAAAATATCGATATCAATTTTACAAAAAATTCCTGATGTGATGGAAAAAAATTGAGGTCATTTTCGAAATCAACACACCAAATAACATAAAACTCAGTGAAAACTTCTCTTGTATTTTTCAAAAACTTCAATTTCGCAGGCCTGTGATTATTCAATTTAATGTTTCAAATTATTGATTTACTCTCTCTATTCTAAAAAAAAAGTAACTCTCGCTGCCGCCACTGTCAAAAGCTTGTCACGCTATCTCCTCCGAAATCGCTGGGGGTATGGGGTCAAGAGCGATACAAATGGATGCAGAAAAATGAGGGGACCAAAATAAGACATGTCTCATCTTCGTCGGACTTAAGTTTTTTTTTTAGTTTTATGTTTTGTGGGAAAATATTGACTTTTTCATCTTCAGATTACGATAACTTACCAAAAAATGATCGTAGAATTTTGATCTTTTTACAATCTATGACTACAAACATTTCCCTTTCAAACCTCATTTGTTTAAAAATATTTTAAATCAGACTAATATTTTTGATCAAAAAATAAAACTCAGTTTTTCAAGAAATATCGTCCCATATATGGATGTAATATCGATGTTCCTCGAGTTTTTATCTTACAACGAAAATATTTCCATCATCTGGAAGCTGAAAGATTTCTTATTCATATAAATCTCATTTCAAGTCTCTATCTTAAAATTTAAATTTTTCAAAGAATTCTAAAGCTGATAATTCAACAGTGATGAAAAGCCCTTCACATAAGGGTGACAACAGTAAATGGATGGAAGCTGTTACATTGACCGAGTACCACCCCTATGTATCTCGCTATTAGCCCTAACAGAGGAGCGAGCGTAGCGAGCCTTGGGGCGAAGCCCTAGTTAATATTAAATGAGTATTGTTATCTATGAAGGAATGGTATGTACATTCTTTACCATCTTAATATTTTCGCAATTATGTAATTGATAATAAATATTATTTAAGTACAGAATTTTCATGAAAAACAAATACAGTCACACCTGTTTTTGTTCGGTCTTTTTTTCTGCGATTATTTTTTGTGTGATTTTTTTATCCGGTATATGAATATGTATCGGAAAAAAATCGAAATCATATATTTGAAATTATTTTTTTGAGATTCAAATAAGAGTTCGATCGTATATAGCTGGCTATCGTGACGTTTAAAAGCAGCTGATCAAACGACAGTCGTCGCAAAAACTTATCACCGACTACATGGTAACAAAAAAAAATAAATAAACTCTAATATTTTCAAGTGCCGAAAGCGATTACGAACCAGTTCATCAGAAGAATATGCGCGTTTTGGACTACGACGACTATTATCGAATTATGTACATTTTGAAAATTTCTCCGTGTTTAAAATAAGAATTTGAATTTTTAAAAATGTTTCCATGTGTAATTTAATTATTTATTTTATTTGGAAAGAACTTTCTCGCTATTTCGCAAAACTTTGAAATATTTTCTAAGTGAGACTTTTTTTATGAGGTCCATCTCCACCGAATAAAATTTTTTCCTTCAATATGTTGTGAAAAATTATTTGTTATAGCTATTTATGAAGTTTCTGAATATTTTTTTTTGTGCGGTCCCTATTTATCGCACAAAAAACAGGTTTGATTGTAATCATTATTTTCAGGGTTATTGAAAACATGAAAAAATTTTAGAAGTCGTTTTCACATTTAGTTTTGTTTGACAAAATTATTGTAAAACTGAAATAAAAAACCATATCATTAAAATTTATTTAAATCAATTCATTTAATTAAATTGTAAAACGAATTTAAATAAATTTACTTTATAAGCTTCAAATAACACCCTTATATAATCCCTTTATAGGCCGTAACATTATAAAGACACGCTTTTTATTAAAATCTAAATTTTTATGGCTTCACATATTATATTTATAAGTTTAATGATACAATTGATAAATTCCAAAGAAAGATGTTATAAAATTACCTGTATCTTATAAGTTAAATTTACGAAACACCTCCTGCTAGATAATATAAAATGTGATAATTTTTTTCCAAAAAATCCTAAATTTATGTGGTTCTGGTTTTATTTCTTTTTCCTGTTCTACAAGAGTTTTTTTATCGATATTGTTCTCCGTCCTTTTTGTTTGACGTCATTTTATCCAGAGGACGTAACTAACACCTATTTTGTATATAGCCAAAGATCACACCTTCATATCAACGCTTATACTGTCTAGCTGAAGTACATAAGATGGGAAGCGAATCAGAACGGTATCCCTTTTGAGTTATTTTGAGTTTTTTACTCAGTTCAGATTTTAGAGGAGTTCCTCAGTTGCGTTTGAAAGTTAGCTGATCGTTGAAGAGGAAAAGAGTGCAATCTGAGCAGTTCTGCTAGACCCGTACAATAATGAATAATTTAGATAGTGAGCACCACATTTCTAAACATTAACTCTATAAGTGGTGTGTGATAATAAGTGTAAGGCCCCCTAAGCAAGTGTTTTAAGCTTCGAAACGTAAAAATATAGATTTTTTTATGGAAATAGAACATGAACTGTACAAGTTACAAAGGATTGTTATTTATGTTTTAATACTCGTATATGTGTTGCCTTAGAAATAAAAATTTCAGTTTAAGTGAATCTGTGTCGGTCATTAGTAAAAGTTTAGAAATAACCCTGACATTAGGTTAAAAGTCAAAGTTCAAACAGAAGAATAAATAAAAAAGAAACCGTACAAATTATAGACAGCACATTACTAAGGATACGTAATTTTTGTATTTACGAAATAGATACGAATAAATGCAAAATTTGGCGATATGAGGGAATAGAAACGAAATTTATTTTTACTTCTTCTCGGAGAAAACTCGGTGATAAACGGCTTTTTAAGCAAAATTAGGTAATAATAGTAATAATTTATTACCATAATTGCTTAAGTTAGTTCCTCAGTCGTCTTTACCTGAGAAATTTCACTCTTCTTCGGATTTGCTCCAAATTTCACCCTGACAGTTTGTCCTTACCGAAGTCGAACTTAAAACTCGAACTGCAAAATCAACCATCAAGTTTTGTGAAACAATTAGTAGATTTAAGAACGACTGTTACAGCTACGCAAAGCCTCTATAGTCCCGTTAACAGAGTAAATGCTGATATATTTTAGTATGTACAACATAGTAATTAATGACAAAAGGAAAAGACTGAAGGAAAATAATCTGGAGACTGCTACGAAGTTAGCATTTAACTAACAATTTTGATACTTACCTGTCCAAGTAAGTAAAATTGTAATTTTTTTTTAGTAAATGCAAAATGTTTGAATTTATATTTTTTGCGAATAAATGCAAAATTGTATATGCTGTATTTTTTTGTTGCAAAATTTTATATATTGTACTTTTTTGTTGCGAAATTTCGATATTTTTATGCGAAATTTACGTATCCCTACACATTACTCAAGAATAATTCAGGACTGCGGTATTTTCCCTGCAGGTGTCTCTGAGATATGTTAAAACATATCCTATTCATCCCTGGAAAAAAGGACATACATTTTGATTATCTTGCTCCCTGTAGATACATGTTGTAAAGAGTCGGAATGTGAAAACAACAGAAACCTAAATTGTTAAGGGGCCACCCAGCTTGCGTGGACAAGCAAATTTACAGTCCCGACATTTTTATAACGCCAGATTTACGGTACCATAAAAAACGTAGAAATTAAGTTGTCAACGGCCGTATATCTGAGGTCGGAGGTCGAGCAGGTGGGGCCGTCTGATGGGAAGTTTTACCAGACACAATCGGCGCCAGAACTTATGCAATTGCGAAAGGCAAGAGGCAAGAATAACCTATGAGAGCTAATCTCATCCGCCCCCTCTATAAACAAGGGTGTGGCGAGCGAATAGGAACCGAGGAAGCGAGAACCAGTGAGACGAGGATGGAGAAGAATATATACAAGATGATGAGACATTTGTAGAGAGAGCGCCATTTAAAAAAAAAGATGATAAAACAGTAAGCTGCCAACGGGCCGACGAGAGCCCTAACTTACGAAACTCAACAAAAAATAAGCTGCCACAGGGCTGAGAAGAGACCCACTGTATACTATTAGAAGAAAGACGCCGGTCCTACGCAACTACATAATACGTACGGATTGAACAGCGTTAGCTCCGGACGCGAAATAGAATAATCAGCGACGAGAAGTTGCAGAAGTAGCGATTGCCCATAGATGTCTACGTAGTGCCGAGGGAGAAGAGACGACACTACCATTAAGTTTAAGCCGATACCAGAGAGATACGCACCGTCGCTTAGCGAGTTGGACACCCAGACGACCACCCATCAGTGCTGATCGACCCGCATATCGGAAGAGAAGGCACCTATGCTGAGCAACATTGACCGCCCACCAATGCTGACCGACCCGCATAGTGTAAGAGAAGCTACCTGTGCTGAGCAACGTCCGAGGAGTCTTCATAAGTGATCTTCGACATAAAAGGACCCCGAACTCTTCAGTCCCAATAGAGTGAACTGGATTAATAGGACGATGATACACCGCGACGCTACAGTGAACAAACTGTATCCACGAACTCTGTGAACACTGTGTGAACTTTGTGTACTACTATGGACCAGCGTTATCGGTGAATTCGATGTAGACGGCTGCGACAAATGGGTGAGCATTTTGTATAATATCAATTCACATACCGCCTCTTTACATAATCGCCTCTAACCCGCCAGGGCCGGCGACATCGTATGATTTAAAATATAGTGATCGGATAAGACTGTATATATATATATGTAAATTCCTAGCATTACTAATGTTTCAGCGTTATGCTCAGTGTTACAAGTTTGAATGTATATAGATATGTATAAATAAAGTGTATATATGTATATTCAGTATCATTCTTGAGAGTTGGGCCCATCTATTTAATAAATTAATTACCGCCCTATTGGCGAACTTACAACCAGTGTACGAGATACGATTTCAGCCATAGTTAATAACAACAGGTCACGACCCTGTGTTATTACATTGTGGTGCCGTCCAATTTTCACTATTTTAGTGAGGACATGTGTTATTGCTGTATAAGCTATTGTGTTATTACTATTATATTATTGTGTGTTATGTATGTTGTTGAAAATCGTAGTGTTGAAAATTTTAAGAGGAATATTTATGTGTGCATAGGTTAAAATTTCGGGACAACTCTCTAATTAAAATTTAAATGATTAGAAACAATATTTAGAAGTGAAATTGATATTTATAAGATATATGTGTATTTCTAAGTGATTTATAAGTGAAAAGTATTGAGTGAAGTGTTATATATTACTGATATATAGGTAAGGTGAACTGTGTAGGGTGTAAGGGGCGCTAGATATTTTAAATTGAGAATTAACCTGAACAGTTAATTATGCCGCGAGGAAGTAAGGCAAGTCGCCGGCAGGGAGACCCGGAGGTAGATATGGGCGAAAACTCCAATAGGGACAGTAGCTCAATCGCGAATGATACCCATCTATTAGATTCATGTATAATAGCCATGTTACCCACCTTTAATGGCACCGAAAACGAGTCGGTAGAGCTTCAGCAGCAATTCGTAGAGATTGCAAGTCAAACCAGATGGACAGAGAAACAAAAAGCGATTATAACCAAAACGAGATTGCATGACAGGGCAAAAGAATTTTTAAAGAGTAATGCGACGCTCCAAAACGCGACCGATTTTGGCACAATAATAGAGACCTTAAAAGACAAATTCCAACCGGACCCAACGAGCATGCAAAAGCAATGCAGATTCCAGAACTTAGTGTTTAAACCATCCCAGACTTATGACGAAATCGCTCAAGAAATAGAGAAAGTGGGCAATGAATATTTAGGAATTTCGGCATTCTCGGTAGAAGAAACTAAACAAATTGCAAATAATGTTAAATTAGCAAAATTTATGGAAATTATACCATCAGAAATTAAAACAGAATTACGAAAAGAAAACGTAGCGGACTTTAATGAGGCGATCAAACGAGCGAAATAATTAAGCGTAATTTACGACGAAGAAAGTAACGCTGTTAACGCAGTACGCATGCGACCGCAAGCAAACAAAATACATGAGGAGCAAGATAGCGTAAAAGAGTTAAGAAACCAGGTAGCCGAACTAACAGAAACCGTTAAGCACTTAACGTTACAACGAGCCCAATGTAATTGGTGTTTAAAAAGGGGACATCGCATCGAAGAATGTCGGACTAGGCTCAGAACAATTAATAACGCCAACAGAGACGTATAATACGACTAATGGGAGTTACACAAACGCTTACCAAACGCCCCGGCAAAATTTTGCAATGAACCAAACAGCGGCAGGTAGAAACGGGAACGGTTATAGAAGAGACCAAAATGGATAGAAAGAAAACCCCACGCAGAGGCATAGCTCCAATGGCAGAGAGTATAACAACTTTAGAGGGAGGAGTAATTTTCACAGAGGTAGAGGAACGAGCAGAGGTAGGCAAAACGGATATTCAAACACTTTAAACTAAAACAGGGGCCTCGCCAAGTCAGGAAGCAAAACCCATACATTAATACATACATAAAGCGGTTTTGGGAGAGACCCCGCAATACTTCCTACCAACATGCAGAAAGATATACGCAGAGACACAGGTATGATAGATGGCGGAACAAAAGACAGGGGTACCATATAAAAAATAATCATAATCAACCAATTTGGCAGAACGAACGACCAAAATATAGTTACAAAAAGCGCGAACGACAAGGGGTAAACAATAAAAATTACAGACACATCAAAGATAGAAAAAACACAACGCAATACAGACGTAACAGAGACAATGTAGGAGACAGGTGGGATACACGGCAATACACATATAGGGCGATAAACAACATATCTCTCACAGAAAATCAACTGCCCATAATCGAAATTCAAATCGCGGAAACATTCGAATACGCATTATTGGACAGCAATTTCTTTAATATCCCATGAAATGTTCGAGAAAGTAAAAAACAAAATAAAAGTAACATATTTATCGCGTCAGGTGAAATTGCAGTCCTTCACGAAAGAACGGATTGCATTTTGCAAGTGTGTGGCAATTAACCTCAAAATCGGGAATAAGTTGTGTAAAACCACCCTGTATGTCACAAACGCAGAGATGGATACCCCATACCAAATATTATTAGGAATAGACTTTATGCACAACCACAAAGCAATCGTCGATATGAACGCAATAAAACTAAAATTAGAATTTCATGAGATACCCATCCTAAATGAAAAAGACGCGAATACGAACAAACGGGACCATAGCAAACGCGTGGCAGATCAGAGACACAATTTTGCACGATTAATAAACAAAATTACGCTCCACCCCAGTGATGTCCAGGTAGTGAACTTAAAATTAGATCAGGAATATGAAGACGGGACAAACATTTATCTGTACGACATAACACGCAATATGCTACCACTCGTCGAGGGATCGATATGTACAATCGAGAAACGAAATATACAAGTATGGGTGCAAAATTCTACCAACAAAACGATCCTATTAAATAAAGATATGAGAGTTGGGAAAATAACCACAGAATTTCAAATAGAAGAGAACAACGACTCAATAAACGTAAAAGGGCAACACATACAAAATATAAATAACATACAAGTAATGGACAAAGCAGACATACTGAGACGAAGAAAGCAGGAGCTCAAAGACACGGACTTTGATGTCCAACACTTAAAACCGCAATTACAACTCGAAGTAGTGAAACTTTTAATGGACAATTATGAGGTATTCTCTAAAAGCTATAAAACTTTGGGTTGCACGAACGCAGTGACCCCCGAACTCAAATTGAAACATAATTTCGGGATACAATGCAAACCATACGTAACACCACGCAATTTAGTACAAATATTGAAAACGGAAATTCAGGACCTATTAGAGGCGCAACTAATCGAACCATCGACGTCCGAGTATTCATTTCCCGTACTACTCATAAAAAAACCGTCCAACAACCCAGACAAACCCCCAAAATACCGACTTGCAATTGATTGCCGTTTATTAAATCGAATAACCGAGTTGTACTCAGTATTTATACCACGAATTAAAGAAATTACACAGAAAGTGGCAGGGTTTAAATTATACACAGTCGTAGATTTAAAATCGGCGTTTTTTCAAATATTACTTCCAGAAGAGTTAAGAAAGTATTGCTCTTTTTGCACCGAATTCGGAAATTATCAAATATCTAGGTTAGCATTCGGGTTAAAGAATTCGGGAGCATATTTTTGCCAATTAATGAACACAGTTATGAAAGGACTCGACGAAGAAATATTCACTTTTATTTAGATGATATTATTATAGCAGCAAATAGTGAGCCAGAGTTAAAACGCAAATTACAATTATTATTTCAACGCCTAAAAGAATACAACTTAACCTTAGACCCTGCAAAATTACAATTATTCAAAACCGACATCACATTCTTAGGGTTTAAAATAAATAAACACGGAATACAACCCTCCGATAAAAGCATAGAGAAAATACATAGATTTCCAAAACCAAAAACAGTAAAACAAACTAAATCATTTCTGGGGCTAGCAAACTATTTCAGACATCTAATTCACGACTACGCTAACATTACAGAACCCCTAGTAAAACTCACAAGTAAAAAAAACAAATTCACATGGAACGACGAGGCGGAAAGGGCATTTACTCGAATTCAATCGCAAATTTTAAGTCGCCCACAAATACACAAACCCAACGAAAACCAACAATACTACTTAAACACGGTTGCTTCGGGAAAAGCAATTTGCGCGATTTTATCACAAAAAAATGAAAAGGGATTTTTAATACCAATAGAATTTTACTCTCGAAAATTAAAAGACGCCGAGGTTAGGTACCCTGCAGTCACAACAGAACTGCTAGCCATATACGAGGGAATAAGACATTTCAAGGAATACTTGTACGGGACACACTTCATGTTATTATCAGACGTTAAGGCTCTCCAATATCATCTTAAATTCGATAAACAGTCCGATATCACAGCAAGGTGGCTTTTGGAACTGAGTACATTTGACTTCGAATTCCAACACATCGAAGGTCAGCTCAACCCCGCGGACTATCTGTCACGACAGGTGCTTAATATAAATATGCAAAATGATTTGACCAGAGATCTCTTCCAAGAAAGTACGGAATTAACGATCACAAATATTTTAAAGGGGCAAAACGAAGATGATAAAGTAAAGGGAATTAAAGAGTCGCTAAGTAAAGGAAAAAACTGTTTCGAAGGTAGATACAAGAAATATGTACTCGATCCGTCCACACAACTAGTAATGGTAAGAGAAAAAACAAAAAGGGGAAATCCATATTTAGCAAAATCGAAAGTAGTAGTGCCCACAAAGTTACAACGCATCGTCATTAAGTTAGCACATGTAGCGCACTTTGGGATAAGCAAAACGATCAACATCATCTGTAAGAAATATTTTTGGAAAGGAATGACGGAGGATGTAGCAAATTATATTAAATCATGCGAGGAATGCTTACAGTACAAAAAAAAATATATTACACCCGCACCATTAGAGACTTTCAATAACATTACATACCCACTACAACAAATAGCAATCGATGCAGTCGGACCGTTGGTACGTACAAGTACAGGGAATAAATACGTCATAACTATTGTAGACATGTACACGAAATTCTTAAGTGCGACACCAGTAAAAAACATTACAGCGGAAACGGTGATCGAAACATTAAAAACGTTTTACGCGAGCTACGGGTTACCACAATCAATAATGAGTGACAACGGTACAAGTATTAAAAATGAAGCATATAAAGATTTCCATACACATCTAGGCGTAGAGGTTAAATTTATTTCGCCTTGTAAGCCAAGTACGAATTGCAGACTAGAAGTCATTCACAAATTATTAAATTCGGCAATCAGCTGTATAGCGAGGGAGAGTTTTAATTGGGATCAAGCACTCAATTGGTATAATGTGTACTATAACAACTGTCAACATCCGAGTACAAAGTACACACCAGCATTTTTATTCTTTATGCGTGACATTAAAACACCATTCGATGTGAGACTAACGGCAGATAAACTAGAAGTTACGGAACAACAAAATTTAAACACAAAAGGGGTATACAATGAATATTTACAGAATCACCTAACATTTTTCGACAAAATACAAAAAGACGTGATAGCAAACCAAACAAAGGCTGAACAGCAACAAAGAAAAAATTATAAAAGAACCGGAGATCGGGTGTTAGAAATAGGAGACAAGGTATACGTGAAAATTTTCCAAAAAACCCCTGCATTAACACCGAAGTTCTCCGAACCGTTCCGTATTATAAAAGCTTTACGCCATAACAATTTTTTACTACGCGATATAAACGAACCACAAAATCGCTTAGTTAATATGCACAAAAACGCAATTATTAAAAGTGACGAACGAAAGCCACACCTAAAATATAGCAACCAAAGTATAGCAGACGATGAACACGTTAAACAAAGCGCAACGAATCGTAGACCATATAATTTACGGAGCAGGACTCATTAAATAGTAAGGTGCGATAAACGAAAGGGACGAATTTTAATGTACTGAAAATGGATACGTTCGGGATTTAAATCCGGTTAAGAAACCAGGAGCGGGAGGAAATAACGCGTATGTCCGAGAAATCAGGTTTTGAACGCGTCCCCCCCCCCCCCCCCCCCCGTTGTTCCCCAGGAAGTCAACCACAAAAAGCGGAGCAGGGGATTACAGTTGAAGGTCAGACATAACAGTGAGGTTAGGTCAACGCAAGAGAGTTAAGGGCGAACAAAATGTTACGATTTGCGAGATTTACGACTGCAGGCGTAAAATCTTCAAATCGTGGCCGAAAGCTGAGATTGCATTATTGTTCAGTTGATTTGGCCAGTCAATTGGGCAATAGCAATCATAAGTTTTTGGTAGCATATATCGTATTACAGCAAAGGTAATATGTAGACAAATAAGTATATACAGGGGAATAAAATAGTGTAAAGCATAAATACATGTAGAGATAACATTACAAGAATAAATAATATCAACAGGATGAAACATATGTAATTAAAAACAAAAATGAATATAGAAACAATGTGTATATGAATATAAGTGTGTAGACAGTGAGCATAATATTGTGTATAGAGTAAGCAAAAATATAGCACCTAGTTATCCGGTCAGCAGCGTGGAAGAAAACAAATAAAGAGTGGATCCGTTTTTCAAAAGGCAAGCAGTGAATCATGAGATAAATACGAAAGGAGCGAATGAAATAGCTAAATAATTGAACGACAAATATTAATTAAATGATAATGAGAAACACAAAAAATACAAACACAAAAGTGAAGAGAAGGCAACAATAATGACGGTCATAAGTCTAGCGTAATATACAAAAAATAACAAAAAAAATTGCAAAAAAAAAATTAACATGAATAAAAAAAATTGTAAATGCGCGCAAGACCAGGCCATAGCAACAACTATTAAATAAATATAAAGGCCGGCAATGGGATCAACAAATACAAGCCAGCCGATCACTACACATGGCGACAAGACGATCAAGTGCAGTGCATAGCAAAAATATAACAAATACATAAATAGACAGTCATAAAATGGAAATCACGTAATAAAAGAGTTTGCAAGCTAAACGAAATATAAAAAAAAAAAAACATAGGTATAGTTACGAATAGAGCAACGCCAGTAAATAAGAAGCTTCGTCAGGTCAACGTAATGATAAAAAAAAACGCGACAAAGGATGTAATAGGGCGGAGGTGACCAAGCGATAATTAGACAAGAATAGCCGTTTACCGTTGCCAGTATAAGGGAGGATACCGGTACGAGTCAATAATTATTTTACGGTGACGTACTAAGATAAGCAGAGCGTAAGATTAAACGAAACTGGTTTTGAGATTACAGGACGACAAGAGGTTAACCATAAACCGGACTGGGTAAAGGAAAAGTTGCCATGGTAACGCGTCGTAGTGGAAGGTAAACATACAGCTGAGGTAAACAAACGAGTCGTGAGAATAACAGTACGAGAATTGGCGTATATTGAAAGTCAGTAGATCAGTCGTAATTTAATATAGTAGTGTATAGGTGATCGTAATATGTAATATAGCAATGTAATATAAATAATAGTGTAGGCAATGTCAAATGAATTATGTGTCAGTGTATCATATTAGCATAAAAGTGTAAAGAAAAAGTCAGGTAGAGTCTCAATATATAATGTATGTTCTCAGTATGTAATATATAATGCTACAGAGTTAGTGTAACAGTGCAATGTCAATTTTAATGATTATATGTAATAATTATATGCAAGTGGTATAACTAGTAATGTGTAGTGTAATTATATGGGTATTTGTTATGGTGTAATGTGCAGTACCTAGGGAAAATTGTAAATAGGAGGTCAGTGAAAAGAAGTAGAAAACAGTAGCGTAAGGTAGAAGGCAGTAGCGTAGCGATAATTTTATGAAATATATCAGTAATATAAACAGGTAGTGAAGTCAATGTCAAATGACACCACGTGCTAAAACCAGTATTTATTTACGTAGAGAAATGTAAAAAATAAACAATGTGTCCATTATGTACCAAGTATATGTCTAATGTATTATTGTACACAGCTAGCGTAAAAGAGTGCTCATTTATGTATTATAAATTTAAAATGAATGATTTTAGGCATGAATAATGATTGATTTTATGTATGTATGTAGTGTCAATAGTGTGATAAGGATAATATGTAAAAAAAAATCGCCTTACGATTTTTTAATTCGCCAAGGGTGAGAATGTAAAGAGTCGGAATGTGAAAACAACAGAAACCTAAATTGTTAAGGGGCCACCCAGCTTGCGTGGACAAGCAAATTTACAGTCCCGACATTTTTATAACTCCAGATTTACGGTACCATAAAAAACGTAGAAATTAAGTTGTCAACGGCCGTATATCTGAGGTCGGAGGTCGAGCAGGTGGGGCCGTCTGATGGGAAGTTTTACCAGACACAATCGGCGCCAGAACTTATGCAATTGCGAAAGGCAAGAGGCAAGAATAACCTATGAGAGCTAATCTCATCCGCCCCCTCTATAAACAAGGGAGTGGCGAGCGAATAGGAACCGAGGAAGCGAGAACCAATGAGACGAGGATGGAGAAGAATATATACAAGATGATGAGACATTTGTAGAGAGAGCGCCATTTAAAAAAAAAGATGATAAAACAGTAAGCTGCCAACGGGCCGACGAGAGCCCTAACTTACGAAACTCAACAAAAAATAATCTGCCACAGGGCTGAGAAGAGACCCACTGTATACTATTAGAAGAAAGACGCCGGTCCTACGCAACTACATAATACGTACGGATTGAACAGCGTTAGCTCCGGACGCGAAATAGAATAATCAGCGACGAGAAGTTGCAGAAGTAGCGATTGCCCTTAGATGTCTACGTAGTGCCGAGGGAGAAGAGACGACACTACCATTAAGTTTAAGCCGATACCAGAGAGATACGCACCGTCGCTTAGCGAGTTGGACACCCAGACGACCACCCATCAGTGCTGATCGACCCGCATATCGGAAGAGAAGGCACCTATGCTGAGCAACATTGACCGCCCACCAATGCTGACCGACCCGCATAGTGTAAGAGAAGCTACCTGTGCTGAGCAACGTCCGAGGAGTCTTCATAAGTGATCTTCGACATAAAAGGACCCCGAACTCTTCAGTCCCAATAGAGTGAACTGGATTAATAGGACGATGATACACCGCGACGCTACAGTGAACAAACTGTATCCACGAACTCTGTGAACACTGTGTGAACTTTGTGTACTACTATGGACCAGCGTTATCGGTGAATTCGATGTATACGGCTGCGACAAATGGGTGAGCATTTTGTATAATATCAATTCACATACCGCCTCTTTACATAATCGCCTCTAACCCGCCAGGGCCGGAGACATCGTATGATTTAAAATATAGTGATCGGATAAGACTGTATATATATATATGTAAATTCCTAGCATTACTAATGTTTCAGCGTTATGCTCAGTGTTACAAGTTTGAATGTATATAGATATGTATAAATAAAGTGTATATATGTATATTCAGTATCATTCTTGAGAGTTGGGCTCATCTATTTAATTAATTAATTACCGCCCTATTGGCGAACTTACAACCAGTGTACGAGATACGATTTCAGCCGTAGTTAATAACAACAGGTCAAGACCCTGTGTTATTACACATGTACTACGTAAAATACAACCACATCGATAAAATACGCCAACATTCATAATGTGAATTTTTATATATCACTAAGATTTAACTGATTTGTCCAGGTAACAATATTGAGAGTATCACTCTATACCCTGCAGATTAAAGGTTCATTGATCTGTCTAGGTAACAATATGAAGAGTATCACGCTATAATCTACAGACTATAGGTTCATTGTTCTCTCTAGGTAACAATATGGAGAGCGTAACTCTATACTCTGCAGACTACAGGTTCATAGGTTTGTCTAGGATATATCAATACCAATTAAAAATTCTACGAAGACGAGTTTGAGACTATGTTTACTAAATTTGAGACATTTTATAGCAACTGAAAAAAGAAATGTGCGTTGATGAAGGTAAATTAGGATGAATCATTATGGGCATAAATTCTTATAGAGCAGGTATGGAAGAGGAATAAACGGTTCGTGTGGTTACTAGATGGAATGTTGTTTGTTGTATTACGTGTGTTTATTCAAAAAATAGTTTCCATATACACTAGAATAAATGATGCAGGGTATTTTTGTTCGATAAAACTTGAATGAATATTCACATGACAGTATTTTCATTTTTCAGTGTCTTACATAGATTTGACAGAACATAATTGTCAGTTTGGATCTTCCTTCCAATTTTCCAAGTCATTTGTAAATGTTAGTGAAACAAAATTATTCGATATATGTTTGCTATTTTATTTCGAAAAGAATAAGAAGTACAACATAATTTTAGACATTTCAAAGTGAATAAAACTTATATTATTATTACCATTTTATTAATATCTATACATACATTTATATCGATTAATATGATGTAATTTACATATGCCAATGCGTATGTATATTAATATCAAAATCATTTAACAATTATGTTTACTTACAGCATAATACGATTACAGCCTAATAATTTTAAGTATTTTCAGAATTGTTCAAAGCAGGAAAACACTAAATTAATTATGTTTTCAGCGAACGAAATAGGAAACTTCTTTTATAGGAGTGTCGTATTAAAATTACAATAATACGATAATTTTAAATACTTTTGAGAAGCGCTCGATGAAGCTATTTTACATTACAACAGCTCGTGAAACTGCAAAATGAAAAGACATAATTATTTCCTCTAATAAAGAATTGAGTGTCTAATTAACATTATTAAATTATATGCATTGTTTAAAACACTGTGATAATTTTGATTTTTACAACAAATAACTAATTAAATGTACTGACTTATATTTTGAGACCTTTTTCATTTAGAATTTATCATAAGGAAATATGAAGCTGACTTTCATTGAAAATTAATGACATTAACTTTATTAAAAATAGTAATTTTAAAATCTCTATTTTCAGAACTATAAGTACCTCAAATACCGTTGTGAAACATATTTACAAAGGAAAACTCCATCATAGTAAACTCCGAAACTGCATTCTTCTGCGTTATTACTTTGAATGCAAATGGATAATTAAACAATATCACCTTAGAAAGAAATAATAATCATTGCTTATTTTCCCGGTTTAGGAGATTCGGAATCAAGGGCAGCTTGTAAAAATCTATTTACGCCGTTGCAGAAGGCAAGATTTGTTCATACAGCAAATTGGAATGCATTAAAATATGCCGTTTTGAATAAGCGTATTAAAATTTGTTGGCTATTAAATGAAGGCATACTTAAAACTGAGAGTAATGAATGAATTTGGGAAATCGCCATTGCGACTGAAACGAGTAATTTAAAGCAGCACTGCTCTAAGCCGCTTAAAAATTTTAAAGAAACATACTGCTGCTAGGCAACAAAGGAGATTTAATCTGAAACATGCATATCTCGGTTGATGAATGAGTGATTCCCTGCTATAATATTAATAGAAATTGAGCATTATTTTGAACATCTCTAAATTGTATTATAGGATTCAAATTAACTAGTACAATTAAGAAGAAAGGACTTGTTGGTTAAGCTTTTATTATGAAAGGGCATAATTAATTTCAACATTGGTATGCTTTAAGTCATATTCGTAAAGATATAGATTCATAAACACAATTCTATTAGCTAAATATTCATGGTGGAATTGTTCATGTCTGGGATACAAGTGACAATAACAAAATATTCGACAATTCAAAATTACTGATACCTTTGCTTTGATATTCATATATATATATATATATATATATATATATATATATATATATATGAAATTGAATAGGATCTTCTTCCTATTAATTATTCAAATTATAATAAGTTTCATGTGTCGACACTGTCTTTTGTATAAGAATGAACAACACAATATTCATCAGTTCATAATTACTGATAGCTTTGCATTGATATTCATATATATATATATATATATATATATATATATATATATATATATATATATATATATATATATATATATATATATATATATATATATATATATATATATATATATATATATATATATACCACAACGCATGTAAAATTTTGCAAATTTGTAATACTGTTTTTTACAAGACATGACTAAGAATTGCTTTATATAAAGGCATTCATTTTCAAAGAACAAATACACTTAAAATTTCATATTCGGCGGCCCTCGTTTAATATGAGTATGAGATTTTCCCCAGTTTAAAAGTATTTTTACATTAATTTTGGATGTAAATAATTGCTTAGTATCACGGGTTAACACAATAGTGCAGGAAGAACTTCAAATAAGTATGTCTCCAACTCAGTAATGTTAAACATTTAAATGCTACAAAAGCGTTAATTAAAAATGGATACACCACTAAAAATTTACGGCAAAATTTCTCACCTACTACTAATTACTTACATTTACACTTTAAAGCATTTTTGTGATGTTTCTCATATGAACATAATATTTCTAAAATATATTTCTCCTCTTTTATGTTTAGACAATATCTGAATCAAATATTTTTATATTCGTAAACATCAAGATTATGGCATAAAACTCATATTTAAGCAGCAATTAAAAATAACCAAACATCACTTTTCTATTTTAAAATAACAATATTAAAAAAATATCGTTACTTACATACAAACATTTTGAAAGACATTGCGAAACTGTTAAACTTAACATCAAAGGAGAGTAATTATCACTAAAGACTTTAAATGTTTTTTAAAAAGTAATACACTGTTTGATCAGTATTTTATATAGGATACGTTTGTTCATTTTGCTATTAAGATCTTTCAAAATATAACAAATATCGTTTGTCGAAACTAACTTTAATACAAGAATGAACACATATTAATATTTTTCAGTTTATAATTACTGACACCTATGCATTGATATTAATAACATTATATATATATATATATATATATATATATATATATATAAGTCATGATAGATTAACAGAATACTTTATTCCCTTATCCTAGGGATACATTTTAAATATCAGATCTTAATTTGACATCTGTGAATTCGTTTATGTTTATTTATTTTTATTTCTACATATCTGATAAACAAAAACCCTTGTCAAACAATACTCATATAAATGGCTCACAGACTCGTCCATGAAGATTTAGCCACAAACAAAGCTTACACTGGTTTCGAAGTCGACTCTCACACTGCTTATTAAAATCATCTTAGGATATTTTCAAAGTTGCGTGTGTCACACGATTGGCTAATAAGTGCTTGGGAGAGAGCAGTAGAGTAACTGGCTTAGGAATATATTACAGCTATGGCTTTTGCGTCCGTAGTTCAATTATCTGTATGCATTATGCCCTTTTCCTCCAGTGAGTTCCTTAACTGATTCAGCTGGAGCATTTGCGAATTATTGTTAGTTGCTTTACCTTGTTTGTTTGGAGACTAAATCAAACCACTCGAGCTTAAAAGGTACAGAGGAAACGCATTCTATATATGTATCTTTCGAAAATATGAGCTACATTATTTAATTATGTAATATATTATATAATTATGTAATGCATTATTTTCGTATATTATTACATAATTCACATTAGTAAATATTTCTAATATATATATATATATATATATATATATATATATATATATATATATATATATATATAACATATAAAACCCCAAAACCCTTTCAAAATTCTAAAGTCTTTTAAATTTCCTTGGGCGCGGATTAATTACGCATTTTGATTTTAAGAACAAAGGAATTGTAAGTACCCTAAAACTAAAGTAGGAAATCAACATATCGTCCCTTAAAATCCCCAATCTCTCTTGCGAAACTTATATAAGAAAACAGATGACCTCTGTCCCAGATTCCTGGGTTTAGCCAATAATTGCTGACTACTTTGACAAGTGACAAGGGGCTCGTAAAGTTTATAAAAGCTCAAGCATTCCTCCAAGAGCGGGACTTTGGCGTGACTCTATTGCCTATTAAACAAGCTGTAACCCTTCGAGAAGAATGTGAATAAATTTATATTTTCAGAAGAACAACGATTTGTTGGTATCCACTCGGCTACTACGTTTTCCCTGCTGTGGTATGCCGGCTCCGGTCATTATCATCATCCACGGGGACGGAAAATTACATATATACACAGTGCGTCAAATAAGTTTTAAGACTCGTCCCAGAGCGCAGGTTGTAAAGGCGCTGTTAGTGTAAATCTGCATGCGTCATAACGTCCATCGTCTACTGGCACACTGCTAACAAGTTGTGCACATTTCGTTAAGTAGTTGAGAGAAGTCGAGCGTTTATTGAAGAAGTGAATTTTTTTCATGTTGATTTTTTGAGATGGAGCAAAGAGCTGAAATTAAATTTAACGCAAAACTTGGTAAAATTGCTTCGGAAACATACCAACTCATGAAACAAGTTTACGGTGACTGTTGTTTAAGTAGATCAAATGTTTTTGTTTGGCACAAACGTTTTTTGGACGGAAGAGATACGGTAGAAGATGATCAGCGTAGTGGAAGACCAATTTCATCTAGGAGACCTGATGTTATTGAGAAAGTACGAAATTTCGTAACAAACGATCGTTGTGTATCGCTGAGAATAATGAAAGGCTCTTTAAATATCATCAAAGATACAATTCGAACCATCCTGCATGAAGAATTGGGCAAAACAAAAGTGTGTGCTAACTTTGTTCCACACACTTTAACCCCTGAACAAAAAGCAATGAGAAGTGCACATCGCGAAGACATTATTTCAGCCGCTGAAAACGATCCAAACTTCTTGAAGTCCATTGTTACAGGTGATGAAACCTGATGTTTCCAATATGATTCTGAAACAAAGCGAAAATGTGCGGAATGGAAGTCGCCAAATTCACCTCAAGCCAAAAAAACAAGAAAAGTTCCATCCAAAATCAAAACAATGCTCATTACATTCTTCGATAGTAAAGGTATTATCCACAAATAATTTGTTCCAACTGGACAAACAATTACAGGTCAACACTACTTAGCTGTTTTAAAGCGTTTGATGGCCAGAATTCGTCGCATTCGTCCAGCCTATAGGACTGAAAGCAGTTGGTGTTTGTTACACGACAATGCACCCAGTCACGCCTCCCTTATTGTTCGTCGATTTTTGGCAAAAAATAATGTCTGCGTGTTGAACCATCCACCGTATTCACCTGATTTAGCAACCTGTGACTACTCCTTATTCCCAAAACTTAAAATGAAGTTTAAAGGGTGTTATTTTGAGGATATTTCGACCATACAAGAAGCTTCGACGCGTGCTTTGTAGGCCATTCCACAAAGTGATTTACAACAGGCATTACAGTACATTTACAGCAGGCGATTCATTAATAAATCGCTGTAAAAAGTGCATTGAAGGCGGAGGGTCCTATTTTGAATAAAAAACCAAAACAGGTATTAATTTCTTGTTTCCATTTCTTTTTACAGACCCAGTTTTAAAACTTATTTGACGCACTGTGTGTGTATATATATATATATATATATATATATATATATATATATATATATTCCTACTTGAATATGAGTATTATTTTTCTAAATTTGTACGTGCTTACCTAGGCAAACGTATAAGCGTATCTCATCTTGCATCATGTATTCATTCCTTAATTTACATATTTCTTTTCGTAATTGTGCAGGAGCATTTACTGATTCCGGAAATTTTACTATTTTATATAATGGGACTATTGTGATTTCATAAAAGGTAATGTCAGTGTTGTGTACTTAGATCACTTGCATTTTGTTCAGGTAAATATATTATCATTCTGCTACGATAGTAATCAAAATATTTTTAATATATTAACCTCCTCACATGATGCATGAGTGATTGTTTGCTAATCGCTGAATTAAAAGATAGTACGGCATGCTTTTATAGAAACTGAATCACGTGGATTAATCACGTTGCAGTTTACATCTTAATATATTGCATTTAAAATATTCACCAGCAAAATATGCTTTATATAATGATTTATACCCTTCTCCTTATGCAGCCAACAGGAATATATTATATATTATATATATATGTATATATATCACTTAAACATGTGATAGATGATTGGTAATTAATACATGGTTATATAAAATATATATATATAAGTTTTTACCAACAAATCACATGATAAATTTATAAATAGATGAAAAAGGAAACAATGGTATGTTTTCTTCCTTGTTTCCTTTTTCATCTATTTATTTGAATTTTTGAAAGTTTAAAATTAGAAAAACCTTTTACTGTCTTTATACTATCTGTATACCCTCTTTATACTATCTTTTAAATATTTTTTTAAAAAATATTCTTGGAATGTAAATTAAATATAAACTTATCTCATTTCGTGTTTATTATAAATAGCTATTTTTGTATTAGTGTGTTTCATATGGGCTGAAGTTACATAAATCTGGTCTTGGCGAGTGTATGATTAGCTTAATTTTCTCTAGATGAAAAAAATCAATACAGATTCAATTACCATTAATAAAACTAATCTAATTCTGTAAAAATGAAATTAAAATTAATTTTATTCACACGAAACAAAGTAATTACCAGTAATTCACAATGGCATACTCTTCTATTAAAAATAAATACCAGAAGAAAATAAATATAACATTACAGGAACCGATAACAAATTGTTATCTAATTTTTTAAAACAAATGGTAATATTTTTTGAACCAAAATAACAATTGTTCTACCCGCAGAAAAATCAAACACATTCCCTGTATGTATAATTTTAGAGATCATAACGTACTGTATATTTTCCAGATTACGTTAAAAATTTTAGAATCACGTGTTAGAAAAAAAACTATAGGATGTGCTTATTTGATCAAGATTTCTTTCAAAGTAGTTTAGATTTATTTATACAAAATAAGTAAAAGTTCCATTTGAAAGTTAAAAAATTATATTTATTGTAGTTTTAGCAATTTGTTTTTACAATAGCATTTCGATGGCAATTTTTCAGTGAGAAAATTTTATTCAACTGCATAGCTATTTAAACAGCATTTCTTCAAATGTGAAATGGGTTACAGAATTTTCTATACCCCCCTAATATATATATATACCAGTGAAACCCTGATTTAACGTAACCCGCATTTAACGTTATTTTTCATTAGTCCCAATAAATTTCCTATACTTGTAGTGTTAAAGAATCCTAGGTTTAATGTTATCGTTTTGAAATATTTCCCGTTTAACCCGCATTTAACGTTTTTTCAGCTGGAAACAATGAAATTTTCCTAAAATAGTCAGAAAATGTGATGAAAACTTTCTTTTCAGTACGAGCATTACATGAACGCATTCAGTACGTGCAAGATCGGAATCTCCCCTCTCTTTGTCCTTTATTACCAACTTTAGGTGTAATATTCGAAATTCCTCCTCTCTTTGTGTAAAAAGAAGGAAGACCACCACAAGACAAAAGGCAGATTAGTAGAATCCCGCTGACCAATACTCTTTTTATGTGAGTGTATGTTGTATCGGCTATGCTTTATGTACTGGTACGGAGCTTATTTTGTATATATATATATATATATATATATATATATATATATATATAAATATATACACTGAAATGCCACTGAATTAGGGATACCTACCTAGTAACGAGTTGGGCCTCCTCTGGCCTTGATAAAGGCTGCCACACGACGAGGCAAAGATTCAACAAGTTTCTGGAAACGTTACACGGGAATGGCTTGCCAAATACTGGCTAAAGATATCCATAATTCAGTAAGGTTCTTTGGTGCTGTGTGATGGCCTTTCACGCCTTGTTCCAAAACATCCCAAAGATGCTCAATAGGATTTAAGTCTGGGCTTCTAGGCGGCCAATTCATGACAGAGAAGTCAGAGGAATGCTCATCCAACCAGCCAGTAGCCAACCGGGACTTGTGAGAGGTACTGTTGTCTTGCTGGAAAACTCCATTACCGTGCGGATAACAGAACAGCATAAACGGATGAAGGTGATCACCCAGCAACTCTACGTACCGAATTCAATTGAGGGAGGTTGGTACACGCACCAAAGATCCCAAACTGTGCCACGAAAAAACACCCGAGACCATGATTGAGCCACCATGCCCTTGTACAGTTCCAGTCAGGCATGCAGGATCCATGGCTTCATGAGCCTGACGCCATATTCTCAGCCTCCCGTCGGCGTTAAGTAGTCGGAATCGGGACTCATCACTCCATGCTACTCGTTTCCAGTCCTCTGCACTCCAGTCTCTGTGCTCTCTTGCCCAGGCAAGACGTGCAGCCCGATGGCGAGTATAGAGCAATGGTACTCTCGTAGGTCGACGGCTCCCGAAACCCATACGGTGAAGCGAGCGTTGCACAGTCCGTTTACTGACTGTACGATTGGCACCGACATTAAACTGGGTGGTAATATGAGCTAATGTTTGGCTTCGCTGGCTACGTATAATACGCCTGAGCTGTCTCTCACCACGCACTGTCAAGGCTAATTGAGGCGGTGAAAGGCAAAGTGGTGTAAGTCAAAAGCGTTTTACTGCAAAAACTACAATAATTCCACTATAAAATGAACAAATTATAATTCATAATAATTTTTATGATATTGCAAATAATAATTATTTGCAATTCCACTATAAACTGAATATAGAGATTACATTTTTGCCCTCAAATAAAAAAAGTTGAAAATGTGACTTACACCACTTTGCCTTTCACCGCCTCAATTGTCCTTTGCAGTTTGCAAGATAGCTAGTTTTTTTCGACCATCCATGTATTCTTGGTATACTCTTGACACTGTCGACCTTGAAAATCCTAGCTGTCTGACGATTTCTGAAATTGAATGGTCCATGCGTCGCGCACCTACGATTTGTCCGCGATCGAAGGCGTCTAAATCAGGCAGTTTATCCATACTGGCAATTCCAACAACTAATTTAGAACAACCACAGTACGCGCTATATATGCAGTTACCACAGCGCCCTCCCTTGCGCATACATAATGAGCAGCGCTACACAATTTGCATAGGCTTTGCTATCCCTAATTCAGTGGCACTTCAGTATATATATATATATATATATATATATATATATATATATATATATATATATATATATATATATATATATATATATATATATATATATATGTCATAAATTAAATATTAGGCCCTCCATTCTATCATTTAAATTCCATTTCCTAAATCCAATCCCCATTAACATTACTTTATCGCTTTAAAGCCCTTAGCAACATAACTTCCCATAAAACCGCATATGTTGCATTTCTACACGTGTATACTTCTGGAGAGAGGCGTGGATTCACATCGCGAGCCCCAAAATTTGCTGACCCTTCAAAAAATAACAGGCACATGTACCTCGCTTCTCGCGCTTAAGGTTGAAAGGTAATATTCAACTTCGCTCCGAGTATCTGAAATGGATGAAAGTATTTTTTATCGCTCTAATAAAACGATTCGACCCGACTGTTTCCAAATTTGATTTAATTCGTTTCAGGCTGAGTCCAGCTGCAGCCATGTAAATATGAGCTAGTTTTCCTTTTCAGGTTGCGTTTTATGGAAAAATGTAATGGATATTTTACACTTACACACAGACACACACACAGACACACACACACACACACACACACACACATATATATATATATATATATATATATATATATATATATATATATATATATATACAGGGTCTGTTCTCAAAGTAGTAGGACTGGTTTTTTCCTGGACGAACGGGCGGACGAGAGGCGGTCTGTGTGCGCAGGATCGGTGGAGGGGGATATTAGGAATGCTAGGAAAAATCGGCAGTCGGCTCTCAGCCGTTGAAGAGATCAGGTCGCTTGTACCGTGTATCCCTGTCGAAACGCCTCGTTACGGAGAATCATGGAGCGTTTACTGGAGCATCGATACGCGATTAAATTTTGCGTGAAGCTGGGTGAAATGGGCAAAGAGACTCAAGGCATGATTAAGGAGGCCTACGGTGATGCTGCCATGGGTAGATCGGGTGTTTTTGAGTTGCACAAGCTGTTCCGAGAAGGTAGGGAAAGAGTGGAAGACGACGACCGTTCCAGACGCCCTTCGACCAGCAAGATTAACAAAAATGTGTCGCGAGTGAAAAATTTACTGAAGAGTGATCGTAGGATGAGTATCAGAATGATTGCTGATGACTTGAGCATTCCTCAAACCCAAGTTTTTGAGATCGTCACAGAAAACGTAGCCATGAGGAAAGTGTGCGAAAAGTTGGTGCCGCGAGTATCTTGCCCAGCACAAGGTGGCAACGCTGCCTCAGCCCCCCTACAGCCCCGAATTCGCCCCGCCACACTTTTTACTATTCCCGAGAATAAAATCGTCGCTCAAGGGGAAGCATCACGGGTCGGTAGAGGCGGTTCAACAGGCCATTACGAGGGAGCTAAACAGCATTCCGGTCCAGGCGATCCTGGAGGCGTACGAAAACTGGAAAACTCGTTGGCA
Source organism: Dolomedes plantarius (assembly GCA_907164885.2). Lineage (NCBI taxonomy): Eukaryota > Metazoa > Arthropoda > Arachnida > Araneae > Dolomedidae > Dolomedes > Dolomedes plantarius. The sequence goes on from OU015496.1 coordinate 130,563,549, forward strand.
GCAGTGTGTAGATGCGGAAGGGTGCTACTTTGAAAAATTCTAATCGTTTGTACTATTCTCATGAATAAATTTTTTTTAAAAAATTAGTCCTACTACTTTCAGAACAGACCCTGTATATATATATATATATATACAGAGTCTTCCTAGAAAGTAATGAGACTGAATTTTTTGCGCCTAGCAGAAGACCAAAGAGGCGGAGTTTGCGGTCGGTACGGGTGGTGGGGTCTGTCAGCTTCAGAGTCTGGCAGAAGTCTGGTTGTCTTGAGCCTCTGCAGCACACGGGTCACTCGTGAAGCAGACACGTGTTTGAAAGTGGAGTTGGATTTTCAGAATGCAGATGAGCAGCGATACGTCATAAAGTTTTGAGTAAAATTAGACTAATTGGCTACTAAGACGCTTGCCATGTTACAAGAAGCCTCTGGGAAGGATTCTTTGTCCAAGGCTCAAGTGTTTAGTTGGCACAAAGCCTACAAAGACAGAAGAGAGGACATCAATTATGAACAATACGCTAGGCGTCCATAAAGTTCTCCAACTTCAGACAATGTGGCTAAAATTAAAGCGCTTTTGATTTCTGACCGTCCACGGGAATAGTGCACAAAGAGTTCGTGCCACCCGAACAGACAGTTAATGCAGATTTTTACAAGGAAGTGCTTCAAAGATTGAGGAATCTAATCGTGCGCGTCTTCCCGGAGCTTACAAATAAGTTGTTTCTGCACCACGATAATGCACCAATCCACACATCCTTCAAAGTGGCACAGTTTCTGGCAAAACACAATGTCGTAATACTGTCCCAACCATTGTAAAGTCCGATCTGTCACCACCGGACATTTTTCGATTCTCTCGGTTAAAATCCAGCTTAAAAGGACATCGTTTTGACAATCTGGAG
>OU015496.1:130566934-130613172 GCA_907164885.2 Dolomedes plantarius
CAAGTTCAGCCCCCCCCCCTATTCGCATTGGGAGGGAAGGGGGAGACGGAAGAGGTGAATATAAAATGTCCATAATACCAAGAGTAGTGTCAAAACCGTAGTTTTCGTGGTCGCGAAGACGAATATTGACATTTCTGATGCCGTTTAAGTGCAAGTTCAGCCCCCCCCCCAATAGCATTAGGGGAGGGAAGGAGGGGTGAATATATAATGTCCAAAATGACCGAGAGTAGTGTTAAAACCATAGTTTTCGGGGTCGCTGAGATGTATAGTGACATTTCTGAAGCCGTTTAAGTGCAAGTTCAACCCTCCCATTAGCATAGGATGAGGGGGGAGGGAAGAAGAGGTGAATATAAAATCTCCATAATACCGAGAGTAGTGACAAAGCCATAGTCTATGGGGTCGTTGAGACGAATAGTGACATTTCTGATGCCGTTTAAGTGCAAGTTCAGCCCCCACAACTATTAGCATAATGGGAGGGGGAAGGGGGGAGAGAAGAAGGGGTGAATATAAATATCCAAAATGACCGGGAATAGTTTCGAATCCGCAGTTTTCAAGTTCTTTGTGACGAATAGTCACACTCCCGATGACGTTTAAATGAAAGTTCAGTCTCCTACCACCATTAGGGGGAAGGGGGGGGGGGGGTGAGATGGGGTAAAAATAAAATGTCCAAAATGACCGAGAGTAATGTCGAATCAATAGCTTTCGTGGTCACAGCGATGAATAGTGATACTCCCGATGCTGTTTTAAGTGCAAGTTCATCCCCCATCAGCATGGGGGAGGGAAGAAGGGGAATATAAAATGTCCATAATGACCGAGAGTAGTGTCGATCCAATTAAATGACCGAGAGTAGTGTCGAAATTTTCGATGTCGCTGAGAGAAATAGGGACACTACCAATGTCAATAGTCAGAGTGCAGCCCCAATCAGCATTGTGAGTGAGATGGGGGTAAGAAAGTGTGAATATAAAATGTCCAAAATGAGCGTGCATAGTGTCGAAACCGTAGTTTTCGGGTTCGTTGTGACGAATAGGGTTAGTCCCTATACCGTTTAAATGCAAGTTCAGCCTCCCAACACCTTTCGAGGGGAGAATGGGTAGAAATAAAATGTCCAAATTACCAAGAGTAGGGTCGAATCCATAGTTTTTGTGTCGCTGAAATTAATAGGATCCTCCCGATGCCGTTTAAGTGCAAGTACAGCCTCCCATCATCATTGATGGGGGAGAGGGGGAAGAAGGGTTAAAATTTCCAAATGACCGAGATGTCGAATCCATAGTTTTCGGAGTCACTGAGAGGAATATAGTAAACAAAAAATGTTGTTTATAATGAAGTTTTGAGTTAATTAATAATAGAGTGAATTTGTATTTTTTTATCATTTGAAATATCTGTACTTTGAAATATCTGTAAATTAAATTACTTAGATTTTACACTATAGGTAGAATCCATTCCTTTTCCTGAGTAATAAAAATTGGGATAAATAATACCCGGGCAAACGCCGGGCAAATAGCTAGTATATATATTACAGTGGACGCTCGTTAATTCGAACTCGGTTAATTGGAACTTTCGATTAATTCGAACTAATCCAAAGGCCCCAAAAAACTTGTATTGGGATTAATGTTAAAAATATCTCATTAATTCGAACTAAATTTTTATCACTTCGGTTAATTCGAACTAAAAATTGACAAAAAAATTCTTTTTCCTCGTTTAATGGAGAAAATACACACTGTATTTATTATTTTCTGTGTCAAAATTTATTTTCTTTGTAAAGAGGCACATGCCTGCATTACTAGACTATGGCATGTCCCGCTAAACGTTAGTAGCTATTGTCCTTCTTATTAGTGCTAAACGGAAAAAGCAATTTTTCCTTTATTTGGATCGATTTTCTTAGAATTTCAGAAAAACTAGTCTTTACTGCAGATTCTAGGGAGCTGCGTCAGTTATAACTGCAGTGCAGATTAGTTAATGTAGTCTAGTTTTTCTTCCTCATTGTGTGGTGTGAACGTGTAGAAATTCAGGATGTCTACACGTGGAAAGTACAAAACCCTAACTTTGGAGACAAAGGTAGAAATTTTAAAGAAAGTAGAGAAGGGCGAATGTAAAACAAAGTTACCAGCTGACTATGGAATTTAAAAAAATGCCTTGTCAACTATTTCAGAAACAAGGAGTTAATTTTAGATTCATGGGAAAAAATCAAAATTTGCTAGAGGAAGGAAACGCATGGGAAATGCGTCCCAAGAAGTTCTAGAAAAAGCTCTACTGCTATGGTTCCAGGATGTTAGATCTCGAAATTTTCCGATAAATGGACCCTAGTACTGACGAAGGCTGATAAATTGGCAAGTCCGAATGGGTATGGAGATTTTAAATGCAGTGATGGATGGCTTTTCGATTTAAGTCAAGGGACAATATTTCTTATGAAACTGTATGTGGCCAAAGCTCTGATGGAAACGAAGACGTATGCACAAATTTCGGTAGGAAACTGCCAAGGCTTTTCTCTACTTACCTGCCGAAAGATATTTTTAATGCGCCATAATGGACAAAGCATAATGGACTCTATTAAAACTATGAAAGCATTTATTCAGATGGACCTTCCTCTGAAAATGAATTGAAATGTTTACTTCAAATCGGGAAGCTGGCTGAACAATGTAGTCATCATAAACAGAACCAAACATCCATTTTACAGTTTTTCCCCAAAGTGTAATTCATATTTTTAATAAAAGTTTACTTTATACTCCATATCTTCTGCTTCATTTTATGATGAAGGTCAGTCTGCCTTGCTTTTTAATATGTTTAACTTTAGATAACATAGTATAAATATATTTTCTAGCGTTATACATACTAGGAGAGTTTCTTCTTCAGTGATACACATTTAAAGTTATATAGTTTCTCTTAACATCTGATAATTCCTACTTTTTTCTGAAAACCTTTGAGTTCGAATTAACGAGTGTCCACTGTATATATATATATATATATATATATATATATATATATATATATATATATATATATATACTATATATATATATATATATATATATATATATATATATATATATATATATATTATATATATATATATAAGGTTATGTATTTGAATAGACCTACTGGATGTTTGTTAAAAAATCAGATAAAAAAATAAATTTGAAAACCCCCGTACTAATTTCGATATATCTGATGGCAGTAGGTCAATTTAAATAATATTTTTTCCCTTTTGTACAATGAAAGATTAAAAATTTTATGTTGTTAGAATCTATAAAAAATGCTTAAATTATCTATAATTTAAAAATAAATTATTCACTAAAATTTTTAATCATATTAAGGGCAAAAAATAGTATTTACATTAGGAAACATTTTTTAACTCATACTCCACCCGAAAGCTCTGACACCATTTAATGAAAATAGGACAGAGGAAAACTCTGTTCACTTAATCAGTGCGATGTCTTATAAGGAATTTTAGAGTGTACCCTATTAAAGAAAGTAAGTATTGACATGTTTCATGCCTCGTTATGTGATTATGAACGGGTACAACAGCGATGAGCAGACAGAGTGCAACATAAATATATCTTATGTCTTGCATTTTTTTACATTTCAAGTCTCATACACAATTACACAATTACAAGTCATATGGTAGCAGTTATCATACATATTTGCAATATCATATTGCAAATATTTATCAATTCCCTTAGGAGATTAGTATTATAACAAAGCATTTCGAGGAATTACGATGAAATGTAAATTAAATATAGCATATTTTCATAAATAGCTCAATATGATAATATATATAATGAAATGTAATGTGTGATTAAATAATGCAATATAATGTGTAATGAGACAATGTAACACAATATTTTACGAAATAATGTAACAATGTGTACCGGTAATTGCTCTAGGAAGATACAGGGTCTGCCGAAAAGTAATGAGACTGATTCCATAAATTCGTTTATTGAAGTAATTTTACGGACACTTAATATCTTCAAAATAGCCTCCGCCCTGCTTTAATTCACCGTTGCCAACGACTCTGCTACCCATACTGAGCACGCTGGAGTCTTCAACTGGAATGCTGTTCAGAACGCGCGTTACGTTTTTCTTCAAGTTACCCAGATTGTCAAAACGATGACCTTTCAGCTGGATTTTAACCGAGGAATAGAAAAAAAGGTCCAGCGGTGGACAGATCGAGGGTGTACAGTAAGGTGGAGTGAAAAAATGAATTTTCGATTTCGGAAATGAGTACCTTTCAATGACTGTGTATGAGACTAAGTAATAATTCTGTAAAATTACTTCATTTTACGACGTCATATTGAGTCTGCGCATTTGACTTAAAGTTTTGAAATTTTTGATTTGTTTAGATTTTCAAAATTTTTTTTCAAGTATTGGAAATGAAAAAATTTATGACGGGTGGTTATTAATGCAGAACAAGGCCTGAAATATACAAAGAATTTTTTAAAACATTTTAGATTATGGTTTCAGTCTGCACATTACGCCCAAAGTTCAAATTTCTCGACATTTCGATATTTTCAACATTTTTCTAACTCAATATTGTCTTCACAAACTTTTCTTATTCTTTTGTTATTACCTCGCATTGTGCACTCTTCGCTAGCTCATGTGGAACTACCCAGGACTCACCAGGAGGAGGTGGTTGCACTTCGAGTCCCACCGTTCCCCCCTTCCACCCACCCAATGAGAGCACACATTTACATTTCTTAGATAAGTCTTTAACAGTTAAATTGTTTCTTTGTGTCGTAGATTGGCCGGATATTTCTATCAAAACATCTCGGTTTTTACTAAGCTTTTTCTTTCTTGTGATCACAGACCAATTTTGAAGAGGCAGTGACCTCTTTGACAGCTCTTTCGACCACTTGAGTGTTCGATTGAAGCTCAAAAAGACTGCATACTGAAATCGTATTTAAATTCTCAGCTTCCAGTATCTTTGGTAAATCCTGTGTTGTTCAAATGGACGTGTAAGAGGTGCCAAATGACGTGTAAGAGGTGGCTCTGTAACTTCAAATCATGCCAAGAATCATATCCATGTATTCGATGCTCAAATCTAATTTTGGGATCTGAAACATTCTCACTTGTTTTGCTGGTTTGTTTTCTAGATCGAACCGTTGATATATATCTTAAAGCAGTTCTTCTCAACCAACTCTCTTTATCAACCAACATGGATAACAGCATGTTTTCAGGGTGAGCAAAGTAGCATGTTTTTGAATGGATTCAAATACAATTTTTTGACCTTCCCCAGAGAGATAAGTGCAACTCTTTATAGTCTCCCACAATAGCGTAGCTCCATTAGTAACTTTGGATTGCACTTGATCCTGAACCAGCCAGGAGCATACACTTTTACAATTAAATTTGCGAGCTCTTTTAAATTTTGAGTTGGAGTAGTAGTAGCTACCTACAGTCTTAAGATTATGTTGGCTTGTAGTCAACTATCTGGCGTGGGAACGCTTCCTGGACTTCTGTTTTCTAATTCTTGGGATATTTTCCCAGTCGAACTGCCTTGCACATATCTAAAGATACTGTTGGTCAGTACTCAAATCATTTTTATTGCCACGATCGATCTGATCAATGACAAACTCTACTGGGCTCAAATTGAACTGATTTCAAAGTATGACATTTTGTTAAGCTTCGACCAACAGCCCAACGAATCCTTTCGGTCCACCAGTAGGTCCATCTAGCTTTTCCAATAAATGCCTCAAAGGAAGTTCACTTCGAATGCAATTGGGAAATGACCCACGCAGAGGTCTACCAAGTTTTTCTTCCAGTTTCCTAATTACACCTTTGTATTTTTGCTATGTTGTAGTAGTGCATCCATCACAACTAATGCAAACAATTTCCGACATTGTAAGGTTGTTTCAAAAAGGTACTCTAATATAGAATTGCAATGTCAATGGCTTTCCCAGACAACGGAAACTGTGTAATCTATGAATCGCGATTTAGGCTCCTTATTAGTGAAATGGGGTTTACTTTAACAGTTGTTCTGTGCATTTTGCCATCTTCTGTCTTGTTTAAACGAAGGGTGTCATCAAATTTTCCATCAAAGTAAAGGGCTTGTATATTACAGGACTCCACGCTTATCTCCTTGTTGATAACTCACTATCGGGCTTTCATTCGCTCTCGTCTACTTTACTCCTGTCAATAAACCACCTCATTTGTAACATTTTCTAAAGAACTAGCCGACGTACATCGTGTAATAGAGCAGAGGCTACAGCTGCTGCTGCACGATCAGGTACGCTATACCTGTCACATACTCGGGAAAACGATGGTATTGTCAGCCTTGTTTGGTCATTTTCCGTTGTAGCTGAAGAAGGTCGGGAACTGGTTCTTCTAAACAACACCCAAATCTTCTGAAATGGAGCCTACATCTTGAGAGGGATTCGCTCAAGTTCAAGAAAATCTTTTTGCCGCCATAGAAGCTAGTGTCATGTACCTCACGACGTGTCTTACACAATCTTCTTCTTCTACCATCTTTCTTGCGTTTTCTGTGTATTTGCTATGTCAATTTAATATCAGCACGTCCTATAGACCTTTTTCGAACAGTTCTTTGATTCAGTCAAAAATTTACGTTCTAGAATCGGAACCTTTTTATCACGATTACATTTACAAAGTGAAAATCTTTACATTTGCAATTCACTGACATCAAACAATCCCTCACTTCGATTGTTGTCGAAACTCTGCTAGATTTTTTCGAAACTGTCCTTGCCTTTGTCACGTTTGTGGATTTGTTGAGTGATTGAAGTAAAACTACTTCTTGTTTTATTAAATCACTTATAGTTTTAGAGGGTAACACATGGAATCGAAGGCTTTGTTCCATATGAAAATCACTTTGCCTACAACAAACTTGGGACACATGTAAAAACTAGGATTTTTGCCATTCTTTTTTCTTTTCAGATTCCCAAACATAATTGTAGTACTTTAAAACATCTCGACGGGTAGGAAGTATAGAATCACCCATTTCCTGTCCATACCTATGATAGGATGAGATTAATTCTTGCCACGAGTTCTGGGGGGGCGCCATAACCGAGTCTAAATTGTCACAGATAACTCTAATTCAAACAATGCATTAAAAAATTAAAACTTACATGAATCAAGGACTGAATATATTTCATCACCTGCCACTCTCACTGCCAAAGCACGACTATCGACTAATGAGGTCAGGAAGGGGAGGGGCCGTCTCACGTGGCGACCTTGTCTGCACCCGTCAAGGTCAACGCTAACTCACTCGCACGGGCCACGGAGTCCGTGAATCATCATAAACGTGACACATGCCTTTTATTTATTTGCCTCGCATTGTGCATTGCACAAAGCGAGGTAATAATAACAAAGGAATAAGAAAAAAGTTTTTGATGACACTTTAAGTAATATTGAGAGGAAATATTGAGTTATAAAAATGTTGAAAATATCGGAAATTTCGGGGAAATTTGATTGAACTTTGGGCATAATGCGCAAACTGAAACCATAATCTAAAATGTTTTAAAAAATTCTTTGTATATTTTAGGCCTGTTCTGCCATTTAATACACCACCCGTCATTCAAGTTTTTCATTTCCAATATTTAAAAATTTTTTTTGAAAAATTTAAAATATTCAAAATTTCAAAACTTTAAGTCAAATGCGCAGACTCAAGATGACGTCGTAAAAACGAAATATTTTACAGAATTTTTTACTAAGCCTCATACACAGTGATGACAGGTACCCGTTTCCGAAAATCAAAAATTATTTTTTTCACTCCACCCTAGTGTACAGGGTTTGGGAGACAGCGTTGAGACGTTTTGTTTTTCCTCGAAATGAGTCACTTTTAAGGACGTGTAGACCGGCGCATTATCGTCGTGCAGAATCCAATTGTTCGTGTGCTTTGGGCGACGTTCGCCATTCGATTCCTTAATCTTTTGTAAGTCCCAACGTCTCCGCAATCATTTAGACACTCTCCGACGATCAGAATCCAAAAGCACTTTAATTTTAGCCACATTGTCTAAAGTTCGAGAACTCGATGTACGCCTAGCGCGTTGTTCGTCATCGACGTCCTCTCTTTCCGTCGTTGAAGGCTTTGTGCCACCTTAACACTTGAGCCTTGAACAAGAATCCTTCCCGTAGGCTTCTTGTAACATGGCAAGCGTCTCAGTAGCCGATTTGTATAGTTTTACAGAGAACTTTATGGCGTATCGCTGCTCGACACTTCTCTGCATTCTGAAAATCCTAACCCCACTTTCAGGACACGTGTCTGCTTCACGACACATTCCAAAGGCTCAGACTCTGTAGCTGACAGCCTCCCACCACCCGTACCGCCCGCAAAAACCGCCCCTTTGGCCTCCTGCTTGGCGCGAAAAATTCAGTCTCATTACTTTCTGAACACACCCTGTATCTTATGTATTATTTGATTCTAGGAGCTATTTAGCATATTTTAAGCTAAAGGGATTAAAAGAAGGTCTTCTTTGGGAAATTTCCGGAAGATGACCGAATGGCTAGCCCGTTGGCATTGGTACCATAGTCCGTGGGTTCGAGTCCCTTGGCAGGAATGTTTGTAGCCGGTGTCTGAGAATTCTCATGCTGATTTTCATACTTTAAAATGTTCATGAGACAGGGCAAAAGCCAGAATGCTAATATCAAGTAAAAAGTATCACAAAAGTGTTGGTATTGAATTGAGAAATATAATGACTGATAATTATCAAAAGATAGCGAGCTATGATTTTGCCCCTAAAAAATGGCTAAATGAAGAATAGTATACATAGTTTAATTCTTTTCAAATGTTAAAAATTATTTTCTCCTCATGATACATTATTGGTATATAATTTGAAAAGTAGTGTTATTTGCAATTGAGCATAATATTTTGTTTTGTATACTGAATGAATTTTAAAATTTATCATAAGTGGATTTTTTATCAACAATCATATTGTTCTCATTGTTTTATTTGTACTACTGTTATTAAATTTATAATTTTATTAATTTTCATTATAAAACACAGATGCATCTGAATAATTCAATTATATTAAATTTAAACATTTTTGTTAAAGGTATTTTACACTGATTTAAAAACCAAGTTCGTGTTGACTAAAACTAAGCAAAATAAGTTTAGATACGATCATATGGAGTTCTGACATTAACACAATTTTATAATAAAGACAATTACATGTAAAAATACTATGGTTAGAGTTAAATTAAAAAAGTTTGTTTTGGATTTAATAAAATGCAAATATCTCTAGTTTGTTCACTGAAACACATTTGAAACACATATATTTTAAAATCTGTTACAGTGTGTTCATGTGTTACTAAATGGGCCAAATGTTTATCATCTCCTTGAAAAAAATATGATTATTAGAGTTAAATGAAATAAGTTTATTTTGGGTGAACCAAATGGAAAAGATCTCCAGGCTGTCTCTGAAAACACCATTGGAACACATACATTTTACAAAGCTGTCACAGTGTGTTATTGTATTACTAAATGAACCCTGCAGCGATCCGCTACGCCAGTCGATCGATAAAAGAACTGTTTCTAAGCGATAAGGATCTGTTTCCTTTGCTAATTGGCGAGAAAAAGTTTATTATGGTAATCTGAAGCTATGCGGGTGGACACTTTTTATCCATATAGAACACTGCACTCTGTCCCTCGTCTGTGTATCTGTCTGGCTATGTCTGGCCTCCAGCGTCGGCTGTATTCCTTTTTAACCAATTTCTTTACTTTATTCCTTTTATTAAATTGTTATTGTTATTATATGGATAGCATCCATTATCCCGGGATATAATTTATAATTTGGTAATTTCTAACAATCTAAATTTATGGCACGTGTAATCGCGTACCAAACTCATTGTTTATCCTTCTGCTTGAAGAAATACTAAGATTAGAGTTATATCAAAGAAGCTTATTTGGGTTAACCAAAATGGAACAGGTCTCTAGGTTGTTATCTAAAACACATTTGCAAACACATACTCGTATATTTAGAAAAGCTGTTACAATGGTGTTTATGTAGTACTAAATGGGCCAATAGTATATCCTTCTCCGTGAAAAGTACTATGATTAGAGTTAAATAATGTTCATTTTAGGTTAACCAAAATGCAACAGGTCTCTAGTGTTCTCTGAACCACGTTTGAAACACATATACAGGGTGGTCATAAAAAAAACTTTGTCGATATATGGACCTCTAGCGGCTGTTCGGTTCAACCGATCAAGATGAGATTTCAGATATAGTTATTCAGATGTATGAGCTCGGGATTATGTGAACGGCATCAAATTGGCGCTCATGGTTACGGTTATAGGTATAGAAACTCGAAATTTTTAAATGGTAACACCCACCTTTTTCCCGTCGCAAAATTCTCAGCGCCTGCGAAAAACCCTAAATAGCGTTGGAACGGTAGATGTATCTCAAAAAACGGACGCCGCTGTGCAGGCACAAAAAGCAGCTCTGCGAACGGCCAACAATAACACCATTATGGCACCCATGTGAAAAATGTGTAATCCAAAAAAAAGTTTTTCTTTTTTCCGATATATGTTGTTATAAGTGATTGGTGTCTTACCTCTGTCATATGCAAATTTCCTCCGTGCTCCCCTATAGTGTTTTTGTAGGCCGTTCGCAGATCTGTTTTTTGTGCCGGCATAACGCGTCGGTTTTTTGTGATGCACGTACTTTTCCAACGCTATTTAGGGTTTTCGCATGCGCTGAATATTTTGAGACGTGAAAAAGTGGCGTTGCCATTCGAAAATTTCAAGTTCCTGTACCTATAACAGTAACCGTGAGCGCCCACTTAGCTGCCGTTCACAAAATCATTGAGCTCATACCTCTGAATATCTATATCTGAAATCTCATGTCGATCGGTTGAAAGGAACAGCGCTAGAGATCCATATATCGGCAAAGTTTTTTTTTATGACCACCTGTAGTTTTAAAAAGCTGTTAAACTTTCCAATTGTTTATCTTTCTGATTGAAAAAATACTATAATTAGAGTTAAATAAAGAAGTTTATTTGGGTTTACCAAATGCAATAAATCTCCAGGTTGTTCTCTAAAGCACAACTTGAAACACATATTTTAAAAAAGCATTTACAGTGTGCTTATGCATTAATAAAGGGTCAATTGTTTATCCTCAGTGTGAGCGATACGTAAGTTAATACCGCAGCATTTTAGTGTGATTGATTAGACAGTTAAGCATCAATTAGAAACCACAGAAATCCATACGTAATGGTCTCTTGGGTGTTTTCGACAACGCATTCTTGTACGAATAATATGCACGTATTATTATTATCGCAGATGTTTAAATCGAACAACTAATCGGAACACAGTCTCTAAATGCGAAACAGTTAAATTCAGTTACCCGAACAGTAATTGAGAACGATTAGTTACAATTGCATTTATTATTATGCTTGCAAATTAGCTTGCAAAAACATGTTACTAAAGATTTTTAAATTGAACTTTTTATGAAAGAAATATCATTTTTATAAATAATATGCAACACACCAACGCTGGTACTCGGTATCAGAGTCTGCAGATCCGAGTCCCACTATTGACACGAATGTTGGCATGGTTTTTGGCATGAATTCGGAATCGGCTTTATGCAGTAGATCCCGGTCTAATTAGCCCTTGTGTAGCAAAAAAATTCAGTAACGCTCTCAACCAACCAGCAAAAACCATCTCATTTTATAGAAGATTTTTTTTTCCAATGCGGCAGACGGTTTCTTTGATAATATCCTTACCGCCATACTACACCGCAGTTTTGATAGCCATTTGATTATGGGGGCACTACCTGCGCTACTCTGTGCAAGGTGGGATTATGATGCGCCTAGTAAACGGCCGTCTTCAGGTACTACTAGGCCGATACACGATGAGCGGAGGTGGCTATTAAGTATACGCATTATCATGGGAGCACCATATAGGCGGACTTGCATTATCTCCTATGAAGAGACGACGGAAAACGGAGGCTTTTTTAGTGGCGCAACGCCGGGATTCTATCCGAGCACCCTCAGCTCATAAAACCAGCGCGCTGCAACACAGGGCCACCACAAGCATTTTATACAAAATAATTCATTGAAATTGTAAAAGCTTTTTGCATCAAAGTCCGTTGCTGAATCCGGTATTGTTGTGATTACCTTACGGCACATTTGAATCTTAGCAGCTTCCATAATCATGTATGAGTATACTATCATTATCATATATATAATACTCATGTCATTCATAATATCATGCATATATAGTATATATAGATCCATACCATTATCACTTAAGCATTAATATTTGATGCAGGATTGTGTAGAATCTAACACTATTCAGGACATGGCATACATTTCGAAAATATTGTTTCAATTTAAGTGGTATTGAGACTCCTCTTGAAATCATCATTGTGACAGCTTTTAGGTTCATGAAATTCGAATTAATAAATTAGGTTGTCATCATTGAATAGATGACATACAGGATCATCCCGGTACATATATACGCTTTTATCAATATAGCATAGTTCTAATTCTAAAATATCATGGGGCATATCCCTGAATCACTATACTTTGAGCTCCATCAGACTAAGGGTTTACATATAGTATTGATATGTTAAATGTTTGCTTTTGAAAAAAATCCTGAAAAATTATAGAGACAGAGTCTTTATTGACCGTTGGTATAGTCAATGAAGAATTCTAAATTGGAAATAATATTAGGCAATTTTAAATTTTCAAACATGATAAAAAATTTTCCTCGAGGGTAATAAATAACAAGCTTCCTGTGTCACGCATGTATAACAAAATTGTTGCAATCATGTCTATTTTTCTATTCTCCTCACGCGTATTTTAAAAAGAAATATATCTTTTACTGAGTGCAGCGGCATACCGCTGAAGTATTTTATTGCTATGATATTTATATTACACTACGGATCAAAGGAAAAATACCATATGAATACACATTTTTTACGGATATTTACGGATATTTCTCGGGCATGATCGAGATATTCTCTGGGGATGTATCTAAATGCCTATTTTCTGAAATCTGTTATGTTGTTACTTATGGCAATTTTGAAACTTAATTCATTACACTTGTAGCCTTGACTGCTGGTCATATTTAAGGGGCACCGTATAGGTGACCAGCATTATCCGCTACATGCCGGTACCGTAATTTAGAACCGCGTCAAGTGCCGAAACCGGAACACTTGACCCCGCACCTCCAGAGGTAAATTTTGGAACTTGGAGGACTTTGCAAGCAACGACGGATTTTACGTGCACCAGTCGCCATTAGTGCACACGGCAAAGTCTGTTATAGGAATAACTAATTAACCTAAAATGAACGTGCAATTATTTGCTGCGGTAAGCGCATTATTGCAGTACCGCAGCGTTTTTTGCACCCAAATACGTGAATAGGGGGCCTTTGAGAGGGTATTCACAAGATACGTGAATAGGGGCCATGAGGGCCTTTAGGGTTCATTTTCAAAGGACTGCGCGCTATTTGAAGTAAAATAAATTTATAGGCTGAATACGATGGCGAATGATCTTCAAAAATTACGGTTCTGTATCTCATAGAAGAATGGATTGTGAATTACAAACAACGAAGAAAACTGAGTAACTGTAGGAACATATGAGAATATTTTTTTGACATACCTGGATCCTTTTTTTAACATTAAAGGGCGTTCCTCAGTCAGGATATGTACATAAGTCAATTATTCTTGAGTCTGTTCTTTTTCTTTTTTCAGAAAATATAGTATATTATCTCAACGAGGATCAACCGCAATAGAGATTTACTACAGGAATCTAGTACTTTCTTCTTCTTTTCATGTAGGCAACTCCTGAACTTAATAGAAATTTCAGAGCAAAGATTTTATATCGGGGTATCCAATCTTTCACCGATAACCAAGGTGAAAAAAAAGAAAAAACTTGAAAAAAGCTTTTGTAATATTTGCTCCATAATATCATAGATTTCTCACTGTTTCATGATTCTGAAATAAAGTAGCAGCTGATGTATATTGAACATATTTTACAAGATAAATTTCACCCCGGAATTGTGCAACGAAATGCTCCTGAAATCATTTCCCAAAAAATGTGCAGAAAGCGATTTTTGTATTTTTTTTCTGGGAAAATTCAGAAGTGATAAAGAGTTCTGATGACACATGCATTTTACTCCAATCAAGAATAAAAATTTATAATTACATTCTTTTTTTATTGCGTTGATATTATCACTGAATATTTTTCATCTATCTAGGCTCTTTAATATACTAGTATATTATTTCAAACCCTGTCATAGTTTTGTAGCATTTTAAAACTGGGAAAACTTTAAAAAAAATTTATTTCAAAGAGCAGATTTTTTTCCTAATGATGCAGTCACTTTTCTTGACAATCGCCCATCAACACCGCAAAATGCTATTGGCTACTTTATAATGAGAGCACTATTTATGTGAGCCAACGGTGCACCCTACGAGGAGGCAACTCGGGGGGGGGGGACCCCGAGTCTTACTAGGGATTTGAACCCAAGCCCATTGCGTTGAAACTCAAGACTCAACAACTATCCCATCGGGCAGCAAGTATCAGACATTTCATTGCCATTTTTAATATACAAATAATGCAATCAGTACGGGATTGAAAAAGTGAGAAATTACAGTACACTAGGTATCCCGTGCGAAACTTTCGCCAAGCTAACTTATTATTTTGATTTAAGACCTTTAATTTGATTATCCTTTGATTATGAGACAGATAAGCTTTCCCTTGATAGCTTGGTAGAATTTTGTCATATGAAATTCAATTGTACACATAGAATTGAATAATAAAATTAAACTCTGAGAACGCATACCAAAGGAAAATATCACTCATGAAATGTTCTTCAGGGGGATAGAAAATATATTTTAGTCCAAACAAATTATTTTTTACATGCAAAAAGAATAATGTACACCTACGTGAATGTTGCCAAGAAAGAAACTTATTAATAAATTCACAGAATGATGATAAAAGCAGACGATTTTAAAATTTGAAAGTTCAGTGATCGATCGTATGCGATCCAGTGGAAGAAAACAAGTTTATAATGTTTATACTTCTATTTTTAACAAACAATACAATGTGTAATTCTAAATTAACAATTCGTTAGAAGTGGAGACTCCAATCTTTAAAATGGTACCTGATTTATCGATTTTAGTTAAAACAGAAAAAGGGATCGTCAGAAAAAAATCACCTTCTAGAAACAATATATATAGATAAGAAGCAATGTCAACGGAACAATATCCACACGAAAAACATTTTTTCTGAACAGGATTTTTACAAACATCATAAAGGCATATTTACTTGCCAATGTAAAAGGTCTGGTAACACAAGAAAGCTACAGGAGGAAAATGGATAGCTTAAAGGACGTAGGAATTATAAAAAAACTACCTAAATTTCTGACATATTTTTACATTTTAACTATCTGATGCCCTTTTTTATAGTGGTATCTTCCTTATTTAATGAACATCAAAGAAAGACATAAAATTTGACTTATTTGAATGATTTTAATCAGCTAGTAGTGGAATCAAACTTTAATTTCTCGATACATATGTGTATAGTTGCAAATATGATTGGGAAATTTATAAAGATTATATTTAACAAATCCAATGAGATGAATGTCGATGAAATGAAAATTGGAATAGTATACATTTTTAAATAGCTCATAAAGTTAAATTATACAATGTAACATAATATGGGACGTGAAATATCATTGAAGATTCTTTTGATGTATATAGTAATTTAGGTTACTCTAAAGTAACCCGTTTAAAAGGACAGGCTTAAATGGCTATTTAGAATGTTTTGTATAAAGTTAAATTCTGCTACACTTAAGGATTATACTTTTTTTTAACTCATAAGTACTTTATACCATTATGAAATTATATGTAATAAATACACTGCTGGCCACTGTAAATGCAACACCCTGAAGGAAACATGTAAATAAGATGGAATTTAGAACATGCATTAGCGGAGGTGAGATATGCAAATGATTAGAATTTCAGCGCAGACGCACATCACGCGCGCCTGTGGCGCCACTTCAAAGAGCTATTTAAGGCTTGGAGATTTCGATGATTTCAAGTTCGGCAATTGTGTTTTTCTTGTGTTTTTAAAAAAAAAACGATCAATTATGCCTCGTCGAAAACAGCTATCATCTTTTGATCAAGTATCCGAGTTCGACAGAGGAAGGATAGTGGCCTACCGAGATTGTGGATTATCTTTCAGGGAAATCAGTAGTCGTGTTGGACGAAACCAAACATATATAGGACGAAACAAACATATATATAAACATGTAGTATTTGTTCTCTCTTCGTCGGAAAACGCGATCTTTAAAAACGTGTCATGAACGGATGGTTTAAAATAAAAATAAAATAATATGCAGATTTTTCAACTTTGAAGGCATTACTCGAATTACGAAGCTCTCGCGTCACAGCCAATGGGGTTTGTACAAGTAAATACAACAAGTATTTAAGATGTACGTTTTTTTCAGCGAGTCGGGGTTTTAAGCAGTAGCTATTCTGCGAGTGAGTTGGGATTTTCAGCCACAGTGCTTGTAGCTGTTTTCGCAGCAGGTTTGATGTTTGGATGTGTTTGCGACGAATTGTCGAGCCCTTAAACTTGCATCCCTTCTTTCTTCCTATAACTATCCCAAGCTTTACCATTCAGTTTAAGTAGTGTTTTCAAAATTTAAATAGGTTATTTTTCGTCCGTTCATGACACGCTTATCTGTATTTTTTTTTGTTTAATGGTTAAGTTTTTGTAAATATTTTTCTTCCAAGCTATTGGATCAAATCGATCCCCTTTTTTAATATGTTATTATGTAAAATAAGAAAAATAAAGGCATTTTAGTTAGCCTCATAAGTCTACTTTCTTGTGAAAGGTTTTTATTTCAGAAAATTAGGTATGGGGCAAATTATGCGGTTTAATCCACCCAACAATACCATTATGAAATTATATGTAATAAATACACTGCTGGCCACTGTAAATGCAACACCCTGAAGGAAACATGCAAATAAGATGGAATTTAGAACATGCATTAGCGGAGGTGAGATATGCAAATGATTAGAATTTCAGCGCAGACGCACATCACGCGCGCCTGTGGCGCCACTTCAAAGCGCTATTTAAGGCTTGGAGATTTCGAGGATTTCAAGTTCGGCAATTGTGTTTTTCTTGTGGTTTAAAAAAAAACCGATCAATTATGCCTCTTCGAAAACAGCGATCATCTTTTGATCAAGTATCCGAGTTCGACAGAAGAAGGATAGTGGCCTACCGAGATTGTGGATTATCTTTCAGGGAAATCGGTAGTCGTGTTGGACGAAACCAAACAACTGTAGTGCTGATATGTGATCGTTGGATGCAGGAGGGTACGACGGACCGTCGTGTTCGATCGCATCCACCTCAGCGCACCACTTCACGCGATGACAGGCAAATTGTGCGCATGGCAGTGACGGATCGCTCAGTCACATCACGAACCATAGCACAGCACATGTAGTCTGTATCGCATCATCCAGTGTCTGCGCGTACCATTCGACGCCGTTTACAGCAGAGTGGTCTGTCCGCAAGACGTCCATTGCTTTGTCTACCCTTGACGCAGAACAACATATGCCAATGGTGCGATGACAGAAGGATGTGGACAGCAGAATGGAATGAAATTGTCTTTACTGACGAGTCACGCTTCTGTCTGCAACACTACGATAGTCGCATTCGAGTCTGGAGACACCGTGAAGACAGGATGCTGAACAGCTGTGTTATGCACCGCCACACTGGTCCTGCACCGGGTATTATGGTATGGGGCGGTATTGGATATCACTCTCGCACACCTCTAGTACGCATTGCCGGTACTTTAAACAGCCAGCGCTACATCTCCGAGGTGTTGGAGCCAGTTGTCCTTCCTTACCTTCAGGGCTTGCCCACAGCCATATTTCAACAGGATAATGCGCGACCAAACGTGGCACGCATTGTCCAACGGTTCTTCGTCAATCGCCAGATTGAATTGCTTCCCTGGCCGCCTCGCTCTCCGGATCTTTCGCTGATAGAAAACATGCGGTCCATGGTTGCTCTAAGATTGACCCAGATTCCATCCCCAGCTGCCACAGCAGATCAACTTTGGCAACGTGTGGAAGCTGCTCGGTCTGCTGCACCCCAAGAACTCATCCGAAGTCTCTTTGAATCAATGCCGAGGCGTGTGGCAGCGGTGATCTCCAACAATGGCGGCTTCTCTGGCTACTGATTTTGGCAGGAACCACAATTCACATAAGTCTATAAATTTAATCATTTGATACTTGGTCAACATGTTATCTACAAAATAAATTTTGTTGTGATATCTCTTGTCTTTGTTGGTGTTGCAATTTGGGTGGCCAGCAGTGTATAAAACAACAGAAATATTTCTCGCTATCCCTGAATACTATAAATAAAATATTTCACCAAAGAAGATTACTAACTACTTGCAAGTAAAGAAAAAAAAGGATTGTTAATAATTATCCTCAAATACTGATGGGGGAAAAGTAGCAAACAAGAAAATTTCTTTAAATAGTGTTTTACATTTGTTCGGCAGAATACAATGCCTTTAAAAGTATCTGCAATACCCAGGATATAAGGTTTGTAATTTTAAATTTTTTAGATGACAATAGTTAAATACATTTTTCCTCATGTTTCAGAGATGATAAAATCCACTTGAGAAAAGATACTTTGTTAGTCTACAATGCAAGTTCTTTTCTTGTATTATCAATAGTAAAAAGATTTTACTTGGAAAAAAGTAAAAAAAAAAGCTTTTAAAATGAAAAGCTGAACAAGAAATGTACCCTGGAGTCTTCTTTGTTTAAATGCCGATTGATTCTGTTAATACCCAAAGGCCTATTCAACCTATGTTTCAAAGATAGTATTTTCCGCCCTTCTGCTGTAAGAACTATGAGCAAATAATCGATAAAAGTTTTGTTAAAAAGCACAAAGTTAAACTTGATTTATAAATGGATTTTTACAGCATTGTAAATATTTAAAGAAAAATCTTTTTTTCTGCTTTGTGTGGAAAAATCTGAGTGAATTAGCTCTAATATTTACAAAATGATATAAATTTAGACGTGTGGATTATTCATAAAAAATGTAAATGGTTAAAATCTCAGATGTGTTTGCAAATATAATGCGCGTGCAGCATTGGCTGAAATAGGACTCAGGGATGAATATAAAATAAGGCCTCGAAAATCAAATCCCGAGAAACTTTTCTTTGAATTCCAATGGTATTGCTCTGCTAATACGTAAAGGTGAAACGTCTGAAATAAGAAAAATATTGTGAAAAGTTAACAGAGTTTGAGAGTGGAAGAATTATTTGGATGGGAGAAAAGTATTTTCAATATTGTAATAATGCCGCACGGGTTGTGAGAAACACTAGGGCAGTTATAAATATTTGGAGACAAAGGACACAAGGAATTTCTACACATTATCGTGAGGGATTGGATAGGTTAGGGTTACGTAAGAAAGAATAAGTCGCTACTTAATCCGAATGGCAGAGACGAATCCTACAGACACCTACAACTTTATAAATCATAGAGAATAGCGTCACATGAGGAAACATCTGACTACTATTATCCGGTAATTGCTACAACGATGGGTCGTGGCTCGGTGTCCGTTACTGCGACCTTCTTTAACTGTGTACCGTAAATGTTAGAAACTTCAGCGAAACAAAGAACGAAGACACTGGAACACTGAAAGGGAACTGTATTTTCTGACATGCCTATATTAAATATTTAATCGGGAATCGCAACGATCTTATCCTAATTTGCAGATATAGTGGAGAATGACAACTGGAAATTTGCAATTTAGAGCGCTATATTAGTCCTACTCTAATTGTAATCCCTTGGAGCGCCTACAGTGATTCATTCACGTCCTCACCTTGTTCGGATACTGGCCAGCGGTAGCCATTGGAGCAGCCAGCGGTACCTCAGAGAAGTCTTGGTATCCAAAGACCTACACGTCTTACAGACTTTTTATGAAGGTTTCTTTAAACAGAAAAATGCTCGTCTCTCGAGTTGATCAAAGTTACTTTTACGACAAACAGGTACCACAATTCTCTTTGCGATCTCGTTTCCAATTTTCCCCTCATATAACACGTTTGGGATATGATTGTTAAAAAATTAGCCTGTATGTTACCGCCCAGCTGAAGAGAAGTTAATGCATTTTGAAACTATGGGGAACGACATTTAACTAGCAGACATGCAAAATCTTTATCGACCAGTTACACAATGTGTACAAGCAGTTGTATCTGATAAGTAATATCGCCGCCGTCCACAACCGAAGGTTATACGGCCTTTCAATAATAAAACTAATCATGCCGACGGCAATCCAACCCAACCGGGTCCCGAAGTTTTTCTTTTTGCAATTCGTTTACCTGTATTTTTTTTTAAACTGAGGGGTTATCCACCTTCCCCTTGTAGGGGGAAATGTATATTCATAAGTTTCTTCATAATATTCTTGATGTACCTTCTACAATAATAATCCGTAAATAATTTACTAGGGGCCCAATATTGAAAGCCCAAAGGTAGGTTTTTTCGTGCTTCAGCCCATTTGCTACAATTGTATATACAGTGATTTATAGTTTGTATATTGCCACATTCACAAAGATCTGTTTTAGCAAAAAATCTGTTTTGATAGACTCCTATACAGCCATGTTCAGTTATTGCTTGATTAACAAGGAAATCTGCCGAAAGTCTTTTCGTAGAAACTCTAGGTAATACCTCAAATACTTTCCTTCATACACTGCTTCTCTCCCAATTTTCTTGCCATATATTTATGTAATAATTCTTAAATTTATTCTTAATCTGTTCTTTAGTTAATTTATAATTTCCTGTGATTTCATTCAGTGTTGTTGCTTGTTTAGCTGGTGCGTCTACCATCTCATTTTCATTAATGCCACGGTGGGCTTTAACCCAGTGTAAGTTTACTGCCATCTCATGAATTTCTATTAGGTTTTTTTTATATTTTCAATCCTATCTCCTTTAAAATAATATGCACATATAGCTTGCAGTGTACTTCTAGAATCACTGTATATGTCGATTTCCTGTATTCCTTTACTTATAGCATCAGTGATGGCCATGTAATGGCATCAGTAATGGCTTCAACTTCGGCGCTATAGGATGATGCATTATTAGGTAGACGTTTAAGTTTTGTTTGCTCTAAAACATTAAGGTTGTAACGTGTACACGCCGCACCAACCCCTTCGTTGGTTTTTGAGCCATCAGTGTAGTATTTACTGTTCGATTTTGATTCCATGTTATATGTCCATTCATATTTCCTCATTTCAGGTACTTTCTTTAGAGGTCGGCTTTTTGTTTCGCAATTCTGCGCGTTCAGTACGATGTCTCCTAATTTTATTTCTGATCCTTTATTGTAGATTTCATAGATATTCTTTTCAATTTTAGCTGTTAAGTCTAATGGTATGCATCCTGATAGAACGTGGAGTGCATCCGTTGAAACTGTTCTGTAACATTTAGTTAACATTATTAAGAATGGTCGTTGTATCTGTCTTAATTTTAAATCCATTTGTATCTGATAAATTTAGATACAAAATATACTAATTTTATCCTGTTCCTTTAAAACTTATTATTTATTTATTTATTTATTTATACAGTGAAACTTCTGCAAGGCGGCCAGTCAAGGCTCCGAAAAATAGTGGCCTCATTTCGAGTAGTGACCGGCTAGAGAAATTTGACAGTATATGGATATATATATACATATATATATATATATATATATATATATATATATATATATATATATATATATATATATATATATATATATATATATATAAACAAAACAACATAAGATAAAGAATAAAATAAAATAAAATAAATAAAAAGGGGTGAATAGACTGCCAAACAATTTAACACAAAACCTACCCTAGCATTGAAAACATAAATAACTTAGGATTGTATGTGTACTTGCATGTATGGTGCGTTGAGTCCTTACTGTAAGTTGTCTGTGTCTTATTATTTTTGTATTGATTAACTGTTTCTTTGGGGAACTCGGGGCCTTGGGATGTCTTTTGGTTGAACCTACATCCTATTCAGAAAGTTCCCCTTGAGGTAACTGATTTGGTTAGGCTCCCTGATGACGAGACCTGTCGGTTACCTCGTACTTCTGGTTTAGTTCCTGTACTATTACAGAATCTTGCCTCTGGTGCGTGGATGCCCTGAGTGGTAGATTTCTGTATTGTTTTTGTCTACATTCTTCTTATAATTCTTTCTCTGTTAAAATTAGTTATATATATATACATATATGTATATATAGCCGGGATTCGCCGGTCGGTTTAGGGACCCGTTCCCTTCAACAATCATCATCAGAGAAGGAAACACTAAAAAACAACAAAAACGACGAATAAGGTATTTCAGTTTTGTGGTTAAGCATCCCACGTACTGAAAACAGTCGCAGGCAGAACAAAAATGATTTTCCTATCCCACCCACCCGCCGAGAAGTTCCCTTCCCTTCACCCCTCCGCGTATGGATGAAAAATTCTTTCTCACGAGATGTTACCTTCCCCTCCCCGCGTATGGGTGAAGAAATGGTTCTTTGGTGTCTGGAACTGGTCGAAAATAAAAAAAGTGATCTCGGGAAAATAACTAATTAAAAAACAGGATCATGTATCACTTATTTAAAACAAAAACGGTTGAAATACCTTTATTCGGTGTTTTTTAATTAATTCTTTTCCCGAGGTCACTTTTTTATTTTCGACCAGTTCCGGACACCAAAGAACCATTTCTTCGACTATATGCGGAGAGTCGAAGGTAACTTCTCGAAGAAAGAGTTTTTCACCCATACGCGGAGAATGCCATCTGGCAGACCTTAGTGCAAATAGAACCGTATATCGCATAAAAAATTGAATAAAATTTTTTCTAGAATAAAATTTAAAACTCGGTCTTCGATTTGCACGTACTTATCGTCTGACACTACCTGTGTGCCAAATTTCATGGCTGTAAGCACCATAGATTCGTCTGGAGGCCCCACACAGCAGACAAACACTTCCTTTTATTAGTATAGAATATTATCCCTTATATGGACAAAAATGTTTGTATTGAAAAACAGCTACTGCTTGAAATGTTTTAAAGAAAAAATTTATTTAAAGAACACGCATTTTTTTCAAATCGCATATTTATATTAAATTTCATTTTAAAATGCTTGTGATGTGGTTGTTCAAGTATTTTATTGAAATGCGGGTTAAACTAGAAGGCAAAAATAAAATTCCAACATAAAATTTGATATTCTTCTTGTTTGAAATTCTAATAATCATTTTAAATTATCAGTGAGTCATATGACAACGTAACAAAATATATTAAATTATTATTTTGAAAAAGGTTTCATTTTTTATAACTTTTCCAAAATTAAATTCAGACTGTATCTATTGTATCACTATGGTTATCTGAAACAGAATTCAGAAATTTCTTTTAACCTTACGGCGATGGAAATTTTATCTCTGCATTTTAGAACTGACAAGAAAGTTTAGACTTTAGAAAAATTTACCCTCTATCTAAACATAAACTATTTATCAGGGGAATTATTCTACTTGAAAAGGGTTTAAAGTTCTTGTAAAATTATTACATTCTGTTGTACAGTGAAACCTGCAATATGTGATGCATATGACTTAAGAAATATGGACTTGCGTAAATTGTGATATGAACAAATACATCTTGCCTGTAGGAACAGTAAATAATTTCTTAAATAATAAACACTATTTGTGAATCTTATTCACAAAACGTGACTACGATATTTACATTTAACATATGTAAGTTGAATTCGCACGCACACACACACACATATATAGGGTTTCCATAATTAAAGTCCCACTTTCAAGTGAGAATGACTTCAAATTTGAACCGAATATACTGGAAGAAGGGGGAAACGATTTGGCATAATAAAAAAAAGGTTCCAAAATGTATCAATAGATGGCGCTGTAAGCAGCATAACGAAAGTGGATTCGGCTACAAGTGCATTTTGAATCGAAATACGACGGCTTTGGCATAAGTTGCACAGTAAACCAACTGTAGTGTTCAATGTGCATGTGTGTTTGGGTCGTTTGACCGAAGAAATGACCTCTAAGTCAGTCAACAGTTGTGGCACTGTTAGTGGAAAGCCCATCCACCACGGCAAGGTCGTACCACATTAGATGGGGAAAATTGGTTTTTAATTGTCCTTGGGCCAAAAACCGCATAAAAAGCACATAATGATTCGATTTTTAATTGTCCTTGGGCCTAAAACCGCATAAAAAGGAACAATGAAAATGCCCGTTAATTATCGCTAGACTTGCGGCAGACAGGTTCCATATGCTTTCCACCATTGTCCGTCACAAGCTGAAAGCGATAAACAGCATGTTCCACAACAGACCGCAGTGTCTCAGGGGTGACGTTGCCAATGTATTGCGTAATCCGTGCCTTCAATTCAGCTAAATTTGCAATCGGGCCACTATACACAACATTTTTAAGATAACCCCACAGCCAGAAGTCACAAGGATTGAGGTCTTGTGATCTTGGAGGCCAGGATGTTGGACAATGACGGCTGATAAGTCGGTTATTTCCGAAATGCCTCTTGAGCAGTTGCATGACTGGCTTTGCGATGTGCGGAAGAGCGCCATGTTGCATGAAAATGATTCTATCCAGACATGCACGCTGTTGAAGTGTTGGAATGACATGGCTGCGCAAAAGACTCGCATACCGTTTACCATTCACGGTACAGGTAACAGGACCCACAGGATCTATCTCCTCGAAAAAAAATGGTCCTACCATAGACGATGCCGTCAACTCGCACTACACAGTTACCTTTGGCGAATGCATCGGTACTGGTTGAGTTGCAAATGGGTTTTCCTTTACCCATATCCTGCAATTTTGTGTGTTGACAAACCCGTGGAGGTGGAAAGGGCTTCATCTGTCCACAAAATGTTCCATGGCCATTCATTGTCCACTTCCATGCGAGCGAGAAATTCCAGAACAAATGCCTGTCTTCTTGGCAGGTCAGCAGGAAGCAACTCCTGAACATGTGTAATTTTGTATGGATAGCAATGCAGGATATTGCGTATAATTTTGTGCACCGTACTCGCAGGCATGTCTAAACATCGGGCAATACCACGTGTACTGCATGTTTGTACACCACTGCTCGTTTCTTCCTCTAATGCTGTGGTCACATATTCTACCACTACTGACGTCGAAGCACTTGATTTCCTCCCTCTGCCAGATTTCCCTTCAAAAGAATCTGTTTCTTTAAATTTCTGAATCATATTCTTTAGACTCTTTGCAGAAATCGGACCACAGCCTTTTTTCATTCCCTTTAATGACCGGAATTTCTTTAAAGCTGCAAGCACACAGTCGTCGTTCTTGTAGAAGAGCTTCACCAGAAGAGCACGATCCTTCATTGAGAGACTCATGACAAGCTACTCAGATACAATATGATGGGAACGCCACATATCCCGCGCTTTTATACCACATGCAATGTGTCGTGCGCATGAGTGTCTTTTAATTACTTGGCATAGTATGCCGCTTACAACTTTTGTTTATTATGCCAAATCGTTTCCCCCTTCTTCCAGTATATTCAGTTCAAATTTGAAGTCATTCTGACCAGTGGTTCTTTTTTTGAAACCTTTTGAAAGTGGGACTTTAATTATGGACACTCTGTGTATATATATATATATATATATATATATATATATATATATATATATATATATATATATATATATATATATATATATATCATATATAGGGGAAGGTGGAGTAAGATGACGAACTTAAGCTTCAAATATTTTTCCTGAATTCAATAAGTGGTTTAAAAACCTGAAATTTACAGAAAGACTTCTTTCAGCCTTTATGTTTTATAAAAAAACTGAAACGATTTCATCTCCTCTTGGAGGATGGCAAAATATTCCCTTCCCCCAAGAAAGTAATTTTCGTCATCTTACCCATTAGGTGGGGTAAGATGACTAAGGGCGATGGGTAAGATGACGAATCGATAACAATATAAATCAAGATATAAAGGTTTATTTTCAAAAATGCAGAGAAACAATTTCACTTAGGTACTTAGTAAAAAGGGCATAGATAACACCAAAAATGCAATGACAGATTACCCATAATGAAAAAAAACTTAAAGAATTAGATACAAAAATTAAGAAAAAACATAGGTATTAAATTTCCTATACAAAAGGGTTTGTCTTTCGCTTCATTATCATCCCAGCCGGAACACTGAGCATGTGCCGAAGATTTACACCTGAAACACTGATACCATAATTCATCCTTTCCCTCCTCCCCGCAAATAATGCAGTCTTTTTCCAATAATGTTTCAGCATTATAGTCGTCGTCCTCCACACATGGAACTTCTTGTGATGACTCATCAGATGACCAGTAATCCCGTTGACGCATTCTAATTTCCTTCTTCTTCTAGGTGTTATCGGAAAACATTTAGCTTTCTTTGACGCTAATGTTTCAGCTTTCCCTTTCAATATTTCCTGTCGTTTCAGTTCCATCAATTGTTTTTCTTTCATCTTTTTTTCAAGAGCTTGTTTTACAGAAGATCCAGAAATGGGGTAAGAAGACAGTTTCTTCCTTGGTTTCCTGGTTGTTTTCTTGCTGGCCATCGGAAGTGGAGGAAGAGCTGAGGAAGTTGTTGGCTGTGTAGATAGGGTTGATGAAATGGTAGGTTCAGGAGGAAAGGCCGATGAAATGTGCTGCTGACAAATGGTAGGATAATCTAATTGGTTGTTTTCAACAACATCAGTGGTGTATGAAGCGTGAAAATCTTCGTCTGTGAAAATATTGCTGTGTGGAGGCTCAATGCCGGTAGCTCTGAATCCGTTCACAGCAATCTGGACAGTACTAATTCTAAGGTAGGCTCCTCGTCATCTTACCCCACAACGGCATTTTCGATTTCAACTTGTTTATCAGTATCCAAGCCTTACGTAAATAAACTATAACATACATGATTTTTAACGTTACAAGTTGTATTTTGAGAGAGAACAATGGAGGAGAAAAAATAACTTACCGTAGTCGGGTAATTCCTTGCGATATGAAGTCCAAAATTTACAAACACAGATTAAAGAAATACATTTGAGTCGCCACTACTCACAAAACGATTACAACTTATACTACTTGTAGTGGGTGTCATAACCCAATACTAGAGTCTTAAGAATTGCCTGGACAGGTGCTGCTATCTATGATTGTGTCGGGAAAAACCGAGTTCGTAATCCTACCCTATTTTCCCCTATATACATGGTTTTTAAAGTTTAAAACTCCCCAAACTTATAGGAATTTAGAGATTAACCCCCACACCTCAATATTTCTGCATATTTTCCGCATCTGCATCATCAAATTTTGTTATGAAATATTTATATTTGAGCACTTACTGATGAATATATTTCAGAAATGTCAATGTTCACGAAAGAATATTTGTCTAAGATGTATGTCATATATAAAGAGATAATCTTGAACTTTTTTTACAAAAACACTCATGTATACCTGATATTCTACTACCTCCAGGCATCTTCGAATAAAACACCTAACAACAAGGAAAACAGTCCAAGCTAAAAGTTTTGAAGGAAAATAATTACCAGGTAACTTTAACAGCAGTCTAGGCGATAATAAAGGCGTCTGGAAAAACTAATGGATTCTCGTAAATTTCATTATTCCGTTTTACAAACGTCACCTCCGTGTATTATATTTTCCGTCACAGCTGGATAATTAATATTCTGTCTGGCGGATCATTATCATGTAAGATTCCGAAGTTGTCTTAGTTTCGTTCCTCTTAGAAAACTCATTTGAAGTTTTGAATATAAACTCCCACACGAAACTAAACTGAATATATAAGAAGATTTTCAAGTTTCGAAGAAAAGCGAAGTATGATTCAAAATGATGTTTAAAGGACTCGTATAGAAATTAATTGGTCTAGGTAGAATTGTTTTGCAACGTATTTTAGCTTATACAGTATATATACATTTATATATATACACGCACACACGCACACTATCTTTCTCTCTCTCTCTCTGTATGTATATATATATATATATATATATCAGATAAAGCTGAAGGACCTTTTCATATCATATAAAAATAAGCAGAAATTTTAAACTTTAGGGTATTATGATAGAGGAATGGCCTATGATACCCATAAAGAAAAATTAAAAAAAAGTGATACTTGAGATTCTCTCGTTTGACCTGGTTTGCAGACGACAATATGGCTGTTCTTTAAAGTTTATACTTTAAATATCATGCGCGTGAATATATTTGCTGACACTAATTTTGTGCGGTCATCAAATTCAACCGCTATCTCCAACACACTTATAATAACAAACATGTGAGGACACGTGTGTTGTTTGCCAATGCCGGGCATTTCTCTGTTAAGGTATTTGCACATAATTCGCTAGAATCGTTGATTTCTTTTAATGGCAGCACCGTATATGTGAATCAATATCACTCCATAGTGCCACCTCAATTTTGTCCGAGCACCACCCTCGGAATGACATCTGGAGGGATTGTATCTTTAATTATCTTCTCCAACCCTCTCTGACGTCATAAAAGGATTTTCCTGTCCCCGAATTTAACTGCCTATATCCGACCTAGATACGGAGGTATTTCATAAAATTCGTCTAGATTAGAACTGACCACCCCTGGTATCGGTTTAAAAGAACATTCTAACCTTTATCGCTGGCTGAATAGGCCAGTGGGTGTCGGGACCTTCCTTAGCACATTATTCCATTTATCACTCTGCTGGGACAAGGATTTTCAGTGGGTTATATAGAGGATCGTTAAAATCCTCGTCTGCACAGTCAGAGCATCTAAGTCTTGGTCTTCCCCTAAGCTAGTACAATATGGTTTGTAAGGGAAAATTTTACTAGTTAGTTTAGAGGAATTAATTCGATATCTGTGTCCAGCAAACTTCGTGCAGTTGATTTTAATATATTTTACGATACCGATATCTTTCTACAATTTATATATGTATCATTATTTTATCTTTTCCACCAGAAACCATGAATATTTACTCCCCCAAAATTTAGTTTAAGAATTTGTCCTTCAAATAATGCGATTTGGTTTTCACGAATTGATTTCGGGTCCAAATTTTAGAAACATAGGTTAAAATAGTTCTTAGAATTGCGTTGTTGAGCAGTACTCACGTTTGTTCTTTTATGTTATTTAAATTTTAAGAAGGACCCCAGGTAGCCTAATGATAGAGAGTTGGACATGCAAATTTTTATTTATAATATAAATATTCAATTACCGAATATCGAAATTAAACGAAATTAACTTGTTAAATATTATTATAAAATATTCTTAGTTTTGGATAAAGTGATTTTTTTTGCCTTTTGCTGTGCGAATAACTTTTAATACGCCTTTGAATTGTTCAATTTATAAAGATTTAAATACTGTCGTGACATACTGTTCTTGAAATAATTTTACATTAATTATTTAATTTATATACCTTATAATTTTCCTCAAAATTTATATTGATTTACTTTAAATTTCTCCTATTAATTATTCCTTTAAATTTTGTCCCTTTAGTTCATAAATTGATATAAAAAATTTGTAATAACACGCAGGAAAATATTGAAACTACAAGAAATTAACTAATTAACTATTATTTTGAAAAGTCTGGTTTTTTTAGAAAAAATTTCTGTTTTTTACTCTACGAATAATAATTAAAAAATTCTTAAACTGCTCAGTTTATGATGATTTAAAGCATTAGAGCCCTTTACACGTACACTCTTTCGCGAGTGTTTGGAGCGTACGGGATTGTGCGCGGGAAAACTTGCAGTACGCTCCAAAGCAGCTTTCCCTTCCTCTCCGACACCTTCACACGTGCACTCAATCGCGCAGGATCGTGGTTTCACGCGAAAAAGATAGTACGTGTAAAGGCACGCGCTATTGTCGTAGCATATAGTTCATGAAATAAATTTACTTTACTTAGTTTATTGATATAATCTATCTGATTCTAATTCCAGTTGTAGATATATTAATACAAAATTTTTTGCAAAACATGCAAAACATTCTATTTATGATATCAGATTTTTTTTGCATATCCATTAAAAAATGGAGGAAAAATAATGAACTTGTTATTAACTGACCTTGAAAATGT
Organism: Dolomedes plantarius; assembly: GCA_907164885.2. Taxonomy (NCBI): domain Eukaryota; kingdom Metazoa; phylum Arthropoda; class Arachnida; order Araneae; family Dolomedidae; genus Dolomedes; species Dolomedes plantarius. The sequence goes on from OU015496.1 coordinate 130,596,935, forward strand.
GGATGATCGATTCGAATCAAGACAAATGCCATTAAATTTGTCCGTGTCCAAGCCAAATACGGGCCCGTTAAATCTGTTCACCGGAAAGTCCTTCTACAGAGTCTGTTCGCCCATTTTTTAGACGATTTTGGTAAGCGGTAATAAAAAATCGTTTGCTGCAAAAGAAATAATTGCAATTGTACTATGTTTGTAAAAGTCAAAATTATCGTCTGCGGCTTGAAAGTTTTGTTATTCAAAATGGCGTTTTTAACAAAGCAGTGGTTCAAAGGCTACATTTATGCTCTTTCCGAAGAGAAATATGCATACTCCGTTATCCAAAAACGATGTGAGAGTCATAGTTTTGTGATATCTAAAGCGTCGATAGGTAATATCGTCAACAAGAAAGGAAAAAAAACGTCAAATTGGAGCCTCAAGTGGGACAAAAATTCCAAACAAGTATCCAAGGAAAAAACGGACATCTTCGACTATTGCAAAGGTACGTTGTTTAATGTTAAAAGAAAATCCCCCTAGTCAAAGGACAGTTGCAAAATCATTAAAATGCTCGGTATCCACTGTAAACAAAATTATAAACGTTGATTTAAATCTTAAGAAAGCGAAAAAACTCAATGTGCAACGTCTTCTTCCAAATCATATCGCTGAACGCAGGACACGCTGCAGAATTCTATATGAGAAACACTTATCCAAAGAAAAATGGAAAACAATTGTCACAATAGATAAATCATGGGTGTATTTAAATGATTGCAACAAAAAAAGAGCCATTTATTATCATAAAAGGAGAGAAAAATATTTAAGTACATGGTTCAAAGAATCGAAAGAAAGTTTTTCTAAGGGATTCATGATTGTTGCTGGTTTTTCTTATAATGGCAAGTTAAAAATAAAGAGAGTGGAAAAAAATGTCAAGATTAACTCCAAATACTATCAGGAACATATTTTATCGCCAATTTTTCTGAATGAAATACCATCGCTTTACCCACAATCTGTGAGACTCCATCAGGACAAAGCTAGCAGTCACACATTAAAAAAACCACTGTAAATTTCCTAAAAGAAATGGAACAAAAAACTGGTATCAAAGCCATACCCTTCACTGATATCCCTACTAAATCTCCCGATGTATCACCTATGGATTTTTGTGCTTTCGGACTTTTAAAATCTGCATTATCCAAACGTCGTCCCAAAACCCTTACAGGACTCTGGAAAGCTGTTCAGGAGGAATGGGATAGAATACCTCTTCTTACACTTCTAAAGGCATTATTATCCTGGAAATTGCGGTGTCGAAAGATAGTTCAGAATAAGGGATGTCAAATAGAACATTTAAAACTGATGAATTTTATGTAATTTAGTTTTGTGAATACAACATACATCGTCTAAAAAAATGTGTGAACATCCTCTGTATTATGTCAGACAAGGTCTGAGAATGTATGATGCCCCCCTCAGAATTCCCTCCTCGAGTTGTTCGGATAAAAGTGAGATGGCAGTTGGCAGTCGGACTCTGACCTTGTAGTTTCATTGTAAACCAGAGCCCCTATGCCCGCAGACCTTTATGGACCTGCTATGGACCGGCCAGGAATCATAGGTAACCACAACTACAAGAGCCTTAAGAAAAACTCTGAAGCCATTACGAGTACGACTAGCAGTATGTATACGATTTTTCGTCTTATCATATTTCAAAATATAGTGTCTGAAAGCAAAATTACTATCGTAAGAGAGTCAAGAGAGGGGAACACGGTTTCTGATATTACATATATATATATATATATATATATATATATATATATATATATATATATATATATATATATACATACATACATACATACTTACAGTGAAACCCCGATTTAACGTAACCCGTATTTAACGATTTCCCGCATGTAACTTCATTTTTCATTAGTCCCAATTAATTTCCTATACTTGTAATGTTAAAAAATCGCAGATTCAACGTTATCATTTTGAAATATTACCGGCATTTAACGTTTTTCAGCGAGAAAAACTCAATGAAATTTTTCTAAACTAGTCAGAAATTGTGAAAAAATATTGCATATCAATACGTTTAATACTTGAGTAACCGCTAAATTAAGGACACAAAGTAAAATAACCGATTTCTTTAAAGCATAATTTAAAAATGTATAAACCCTTGAAAATGAAGAAATAAAAGATATGTTACCTACATTACTCTTCATTTTATGCTCAATGTTTTGTTTTTGTCTTACCCCGATTTAACGTTTTCTCGTATATAGCGTCATTTCTTTATGGTTCCTTGAATAACGTTAAATCGGGGTTTCACTGTAATAATTCTTCGTTTATTAAATGTATGTGTCTATCATAATTTAAAGTTGTCATCATTTTTTAATATTAAAAATCCTGTCTGTTGAATCTATGTTATTGTGGAGAATAATTTTATATTTTATATTATAGATAAGTTTATGTTTTATGTTATACATAGATATTTCTAAATTTATTATTTAATAGTTTTAAATTCAAGCCATCAAATAACGGGAGATTAATATCTCATTTAAAACCTTTTCTTTACATATTTCTTTGCGTGAAATTTGATTTTAATTTTCAGTATTAATTTAATAATTTTCATAAGTAGTAACTATGTATCCCATAGGAAGCTAATGTTTTTAATAGTAGAAATATTTCTCTTTTTTTCTGTTACAGAATGAAAATCATATTTCACGGAAGAATATTAAAGATATTCGTGCATATCTGCCTGAATAGACTAAAGTAATATACATATCGCATGAGCATAAAATGAAGTGGCTCCTTCAGCTTAAAATTTGATACAATAGTTTTGCGTATTTTGTTTTAATGTAGCTATTGATTTTAATTGCAGTACATGACTTTGCATCATGAAGCTGCAGTAAAACTATTTTGAAATCTAAATAAACTGTGTCTTAACATATAAGTTTAAAATTTATTTAAAAATATTTACAATTTTTATAAACTACTTTCTTTAAAATTCCCTTTAGTTGAAGATCTGAATAATAAAAGCACACTATCATATGTGTCGTAATAAAATTTGTAACTCCTATATAGAATTTCCTATTGGATACCTTATCTAATCCAAAACTCAAAATAATATGTTAATTTTACCAGGTTTTCTTTAGTAAACTATATTTATTTTGTTATTATACGGGGATAAAGTACATGCCTTACTTTTGTAAGAAAACTCTTTTTTGGTAGCATTTTTTTGTAATAGTGTTTTGTGAAGTAACATTTTTAGACAGTTCTAAACTTTGATAAGAGGATTTTTGATATGTCTTATTACGTACACATTTTCTTTTGGGTTAAAATCAGTTAGGGTTAAGTTTTGCAACATAAAATGCCATTTATCTATTCTCTCCTATACCAATGGGATATTCCCACGCACAAAAAACAATGAAAATTAATGGTGTTAACACTTTAAAAGTTTCATTTTTGCATAAAATTGATGTTTTAAAACTTTTCGAAGTGTCAAAATATGATTCTGTGAACTGTGATAAGTGACTTAATGTAAACTCCCTTATTTTTTGGTTTCTTCTCCAGAAAGTGAAGGAATTTCATTACGGCCTGAATAACTTTGAAGAGTATGCTGAATAACATTCATTCACTGATTTTGAAATAGCAACTAAATTTCATATAATAACAACAGAAACCCATTTAGTACACATATGGATGACTGTACATTGTGTATAAAATGGACACTTAAAACAAAAGATATTAATTTCATGTGCATAAATGAATCTTTCTTTGAAAAGCTGAAAATAATATAATAAACCATTGGTAAATAATCGTGCGATAGGAACACCAACGTCATCGGACCAACTTTTTGTAAAGAAAATGCGGGGAAAGTTATAGGTTATCACCACTAAGGTGCTGATGTTATCACTTTGACAGATTTGCGTTTCTGCATTTTTCAAATTCAACAGAATTTGACAGCAGACATTTCAAAAATCTTTTTTTTGACGTATCGTAGAGTTAGGGGATCTAATGCTAACGATAACTAATGAACCTTCGTAACTTATGAGCATCGGGGACACATAGCTTTCGTGTTGTCTAATGGTTAACATAGATTTTATGGGAATGGTTAACATAGATTTTATGGGATATATATATATATATATATATATATATATATATATATATATATATATATATAGATAGATAGATAGATAGATATACCGGGTGGGCAAAAGGTCCGTAGAAACTTTAAAAATTCATTAAAACCGAAAAAATAACCAAAATAAAAAAAGGTTTGCAGAGTTAGCATCGCTAGGTCACGGATAACCCCCTACCCGGTATATATATATATATATATATATATATATATATATATATATATATATATATATATATATATATATATATATATATATATATATATATATATATATATACAGTGGAATCTCGATCGATCGTTCTCCGAGTCATTGTTTTCCCGTATGTGTCGTTTATTTCACCCAGTCCCGTCGATCATATTGCTTTGTTATGTTCCCGCATTTGTCATTCAGTTCAGTCAGTCCATTGAAAAACGATATATATATATATGAGTGTGTGTGTGTGTGTGTGAATTTACATTATAAGTTTTTTAGAAGGAAAACGGAAAACATATCAGCAACGCAGAAATTTACTAAGCACTTTACCTACTAATCTACCTATCATCGTAATTTACTTCAATATTTCTTCTTTGATGGGTGTATAAATTCATTCTTACAACTATTTTAAAAAGCTTTTCATTAGGTGATAGAACCATACAACAATATGCACAATACAATATCATGTATTAGGAAAATGTATAACATTGTATAGCATGTAAACCAATTATAAATTGGCTGTTGCGTGGAACAATGAAATCGCACAGCTTAAATATGCCTAAACTTTCACTGTATTCCTATTACCCAAGTTAAATTTAAATAAAAATGAGTTATCTATTTTTCTAAAAATTCAAAGAAACAAGTCTTTCTCAAAACATTGCAATCCCTTATATACCCTTTCAACTTCGAAAAGAAATTTCTCCTTCCCTTGGTTAAATAAATAAACTGTATTTAAATATTCCTTTCCCAATAAAACTGAGTGCAACACGTTTATGAGTAAACATTCACAATTCCCGACGCACGATTCTGAGGTAAATCCATTATTTCAATCAAGCTTTATTTGTTGCATTTGTGAGTAAACTCGAAGGACAAATATTTTCGAAATATATTTCCTTATTGTTTGCAGTCGCTTAAATGCTCTGAACGCAGGAACACACCGTGGAATAAAATGGCGATAAAAAGAACAGAATTCTTCCCGTGAATCATAGTACTTTTGCGATGTGAAATGGTGGAAATTTTAGAATAAACTTGCGGAGCATATTGTGAAAAATCTGTATTTCTAAATTCAAAATATTTGCTTTTAAAATTAAAGAAAGTTGTTTTGTTTGTTGTAAGAAAAATAGTGTGTTAATTTTACATCTTTTCTCTTTATTTACTGAGATATATACTTTATAATGCCAGTTTAATGCCCAGATATTATTGATTAAAGTTAAGAAAAAACTTTACTTCTTATTTTTAGATTAAGTTTTAACAGGGGTAAATTTTTAAAACGTGCATTGAATATGCGAATTTTACGCATCTCTGGGAAGAAGCTGGTGCTAGGGAAGGATTTAAGTTTTCTTCCCTAGTGTTTGTTGAGGATGTTACACGACATTTTTCCTTCAAAAGAGTGATAATAGCTTATGAATGTAAGTGTAAAACTCACAGTGAAGAAACATTTTTCAACTTACTTTTTTTGAAAGAATGTTTATGTAACTGAATTGGGTTATACTATTTTTAGAGCACTCTATTGCAATGCAAAGTCCCTTGGGCGGGAGCATCGACGTATTTTTAAAATGTTTTTAAAATGACTGCATATGGTCCCTCTTCTTCGAAGAACCCAATGTCGTACAGTTTTTTAAAATATATTTCTGTTATATACTCTATATCTGTAGGCAACACATGCTATATAGGCTCTTAAATCCTAAAATCAGGGTTCAATCTAGGCTTTGCTTAATAATGACAGGCCAAGGTTTATAGTTTAAAACTTTATTTATAAGATAATACATTTTAAAGACAAATTGCAATCACTTTTGCACTCAAATGGTTCCTGTAATTTACTTAAATAAATAGAGCTGTATTTACAAGCTCCAAATACATTTCGAAGATGGCTTACCCATAATAGCACTTGCCACTTTTCAGTAAATAATCAAAAATTTGAGGTACTCACGATACGAAGTATGAATTTTTACTCATGTACTGCTCAATTTGCATTCACCGAGCTAACTTCAAAATTAAAAGGCTAAGAACTCTAAAACTAATAATATGGTAATACAAAAGTAGGGTTTACAGTTGAAGAAATAGTAACAAAAGAACTAGTAGCCAATGACGGTTCTTATTTGAATGAGGGAATTCCAGATTTATTCAGATTAAAAGTTAGTCACGTCATTTTAACAGAATGACGTCATGAAAAAAAAAGGAGAATTGAGAACGAAATCCATAAAGAAAATTTGAAGGAGAGTAAAAAGAAATAAAGCCAAGACCACACAACTGTAGAGAAAACATTTTTTATAATTGCGTTGTTAAAAATTAGATGTATATTCATTGGTAAAATTTAGCTATTTAACAATTGACTTACAGTCGGCAGCAAAACCAGTCGAGCAACAGTCCCTTTGAAGATTTTTCTTAAATCAAGTTTAATTTAACGATCCCTTCCAACGAAAGAATAAATAAAAAAAATTTTCTCAAATTAAAAAAAAACAATCAATAATAATAAATATCAGTAATTGTTGTTGCCTTTCGTGGAAATTATTTTTGACACCAAGTGAAGTTGTAACAAATATTGGATTCTCTTACTATAATTATGTGTAGAAATTAAGTTGTATTTATAAAAAAATAAATAAATTTAATAAAATATAATTGAAGAATCAAAAACAGTAATAACAAACGTTCAGATGATTTTTCAAAATTCTTTCGAGCCTGAATAAAATCGGTTTTCAAAACATGGTATTTAACTGCTGCTGGAGAATCATTCTCTAAGCGATAGAGGGCAAGTATTTCCGGACTCAGTTGTTAGTACTTATGCAAAGTGGACGCCCGCAGCACACTGTTTGTCATCGTTTTCAGTTTGAAAATATAAATAATTTTGTGCACTATCGGAAAATTTCAATAAAACGTGATTTAACGAAAATTTTTTTTTTCAGACGCACTATCAAATGGCCTATTGCAACTAATCCCAGACCAGAAATACGAGATTTCTTCCCTCCCTTAGATACAATACTATTTGTGTTGTTATTAATAAACAGTGGTGGGACAAATCAATCACTGAGGTTTGTCATCCTTTGATGAATATATATAAAACGCGTAGGCACAAAAATCGACGACCTGATGTAAACATTAGCGGCCGGGATTTACGCAATGAAATCAGGAAAGTGAAAATTCGGAAGTCTCAAGAAAGAAATAATTCATTAAGAGAGAGCATAAATGATCTCGAGGTGCCAGTTTATTTTCTACACCATTTTATAAGCGAAGAAATTTTTTCAACAATTTATTATTTGATGTGATGACGCTATATTTTACTCCATTTTTTTTAAGTGAAAAAAAATTTCCCCAACTATTTCTTACTTGATAAAGTGTATATATCTCAATTTTGGAAAATAGTACATACAGAGAGGGATGTAATTTATAAAACCATCTGTTCTGAAATTCCCATTTTTTAATCACGATGTTTAAGAATCAGATTTATAGAGAACAACGTATGCAAAAGAAAATATAAAACTAAAAGCGACCATGCTGGTCGCGCAGCGGCTAGTTTATAACTAAAAATGAATAAACCAACAGAGATATAATAAGAATATACACAAAAAGAAATCAGGGCAAGATTCTGTTCCGAACCATAAAACGACACCGATGAATATTTGTACCCCGTTCAAGGTTTTATCCGAACGCTAGAGTTGCAATAATGATCATTACTGAATTTAATCAACTAAAATTGATTACTGACTAATTAAATTGCGGGACCAAAATTTTAGTTACCGGTTTCGAATTATTATCACTAGGTTGCTTTTTTACACTATCGAGGAAGAAAGTAAAACTTTTTCTGCAATCATAAAACTTTCTATGCGGATTGAATGGGGTCTCAAAAAAAAAAAGCATCCTCAATGCAGTCGTCCCAAGCTCAGTGTTCAAAAAGTTGTGATCATAAAATTATACAGCCGATGCACGTAATTCAGCGATTGGATAATCGGTCCGAATACGAAAGGTGCTTGTACAGAATCCGAGGACAAACGAAAAATGGTGAAAAACTTATAAATTGGCTCGGTATATTGCTTTTGTTTGGTGAACTGTATGCAAAATTCGTTCACCTACGTGTCCGGTATATAAACACTTTAAGGATTGACCCTTGAATATTAAAAATGAGGAACAATTGCGAGGCCTCTAAAACTATTACATAAATTTCCTCCCAAATAGGTTACGCAATTTTTCTTATTAAAAAAAAGTTAGTTACATTGATAATATAATTTAGAGCCTCGTAAACTAAAATAATATTGTCAAGACCTTTTATTTTTAGACATCACTAATAAGTTTCAGTATTGGCAAAATATAATGATTCTTTTCAAAAATTGTGTCGAGTGGCATTCTTTGCACTCGATTTCTTCTTTTAAATTCATATCGAATTGCGTTTAATTCTTAAATTAATTCCGCTTATTGAAAGAAAATCTCACGTTCCCAAATACCGGTTTATGACGAAAAAATAACAGTAATATGTGATTCTTATAAGCGGTTCTCTTTTTTTTTGAACTAATAAAATTCCTATCATTGCCTTTATGATAACATTTTTTATTTGGCCATCAAAATTGTCGATTTCGGGGAAAAACATTTTTGACTTTATAAAAATGTGGTGGGTTTAATTTTGCATGCATGAAATTTGCGGGTGTCTAACATTCTAGCTTACGTTTCACGGTTTGATAACGTGCTGAATCAGTACACAATGTCACGTTCGCCGAAGATTCATGTGGGAGTCCCTATTTTTGTTTGTCAGTGGAGAAAAGTGAAATCGGACGGGTCAAGCTAATAGGACAGTGTTGTGTTAAGGGATAAATTTTACGACCCATCTTTATTTTAAAAAAAGAAGAAATAACTTCGTGCATTTTGAGGGTGGAAAGGAAAGCGAAGAGTGTAAACTGATCCGGTGGATTGATTCTTTAAAGAGAAAATTTTAGCATTACATTTGTTTTCGCGATATTGATTCTTATAAGCGGTGTATCTCAAAGATGATTATTGTTACCTGGATTCAAAATTTCCTTTCCTTTTGAACTAATAAATTTCCTATCATGAAATACATCATTGCCTTTGTACCTGACTAATATGAGCATTTAAAAATAATTTACTTTCATTTGAATGAGATATCATTTTTATTTTGCATCAGTAGTTTTTTAACAAATGTATTATCAATTAGTAATTCATCTACGTCGTGCCAAAAACGGTAAAATTAACATCTGTCGTAAACACATACATGACCTGTAAAATGTTTGATCGCGCAATGCTGGCAGATTTGATGCGTAGAAAGCGGCTTTATTTTTCGGTCTGCAGCTGAGAAAATAAGATTGCAGTTTTTTCTGTTACAATAAACTAACCCGCAATATAAAACTGGCTAGTCTTTTTATATGGTTCGCGATTCTCAGAAATGGTGCGCATATCACCTGAGTTAATAAAGAAATCATGGCAAGTGATTATAAAATTTTTAGTCCCTATGTTAAAAGATTTTTTATTATTATCAAACTTACACTGTGTAATAGAATTGTTTTAAACAAAATTGGGAGATTAAACTTAAAATTTTAAAAAACCGTGTTTTTTTCCCACATGAATCTTCGGCGAACGTGACATTGTGTACTGATTCAGCACGTTATCAAACCGTGAAACGTAAGCTAGAATGTTAGACACCCGCAAATTTCATGCATGCAAAATTAAACCCACCACATTTTTATAAAGTCAAAAATGTTTTTCCCCGAAATCGACAATTTTGATGGCCAAATAAAAAATGTTATCATAAAGGCAATGATAGGAATTTTATTAGTTCAAAAAAAAAGAGAACCGCTTATAAGAATCACATATTACTGTTATTTTTTCGTCATAAACCGGTATTTGGGAACGTGAGATTTTCTTTCAATAAGCGGAATTAATTTAAGAATTAAACGCAATTCGATATGAATTTAAAAGAAGAAATCGAGTGCAAAGAATGCCACTCGACACAATTTTTGAAAAGAATCATTATATTTTGCCAATACTGAAACTTATTAGTGATGTCTAAAAATAAAAGGTCTTGACAATATTATTTTAGTTTACGAGGCTCTAAATTATATTATCAATGTAACTAACTTTTTTTTAATAAGAAAAATTGCGTAACCTATTTGGGAGGAAATTTATGTAATAGTTTTAGAGGCCTCGCAATTGTTCCTCATTTTTAATATTCAAGGGTCAATCCTTAAAGTGTTTATATACCGGACACGTAGGTGAACGAATTTTGCATACAGTTCACCAAACAAAAGCAATATACCGAGCCAATTTATAAGTTTTTCACCATTTTTCGTTTGTCCTCGGATTCTGTACAAGCACCTTTCGTATTCGGACCGATTATCCAATCGCTGAATTACGTGCATCGGCTGTATAATTTTATGATCACAACTTTTTGAACACTGAGCTTGGGACGACTGCATTGAGGATGCTTTTTTTTTTGAGACCCCATTCAATCCGCATAGAAAGTTTTATGATTGCAGAAAAAGTTTTACTTTCTTCCTCGATAGTGTAAAAAAGCAACCTAGTGATAATAATTCGAAACCGGTAACTAAAATTTTGGTCCCGCAATTTAATTAGTCAGTAATCAATTTTAGTTGATTAAATTCAGTAATGATCATTATTGCAACTCTAGCGTTCGGATAAAACCTTGAACGGGGTACAATATTCATCGGTGTCGTTTTATGGTTCGGAACAGAATCTTGCCCTGATTTCTTTTTGTGTATATTCTTATTATATCTCTGTTGGTTTATTCATTTTTAGTTATAAACTAGCCGCTGCGCGACCAGCATGGTCGCTTTTAGTTTTATATTTTCTTTTGCATACGTTGTTCTCTATAAATCTGATTCTTAAACATCGTGATTAAAAAATGGGAATTTCAGAACAGATGGTTTTATAAATTACATCCCTCTCTGTATGTACTATTTTCCAAAATTGAGATATATACACTTTATCAAGTAAGAAATAGTTGGGGAAATTTTTTTTCACTTAAAAAAAATGGAGTAAAATATAGCGTCATCACATCAAATAATAAATTGTTGAAAAAATTTCTTCGCTTATAAAATGGTGTAGAAAATAAACTGGCACCTCGAGATCATTTATGCTCTCTCTTAATGAATTATTTCTTTCTTGAGACTTCCGAATTTTCACTTTCCTGATTTCATTGCGTAAATCCCGGCCGCTAATGTTTACATCAGGTCGTCGATTTTTGTGCCTACGCGTTTTATATATATTCATCAAAGGATGACAAACCTCAGTGATTGATTTGTCCCACCACTGTTTATTAATAACAACACAAATAGTATTGTATCTAAGGGAGGGAAGAAATCTCGTATTTCTGGTCTGGGATTAGTTGCAATAGGCCATTTGATAGTGCGTCTGAAAAAAAAAATTTCGTTAAATCACGTTTTATTGAAATTTTCCGATAGTGCACAAAATTATTTATATTTTCAAACTGAAAACGATGACAAACAGTGTGCTGCGGGCGTCCACTTTGCATAAGTACTAACAACTGAGTCCGGAAATACTTGCCCTCTATCGCTTAGAGAATGATTCTCCAGCAGCAGTTAAATACCATGTTTTGAAAACCGATTTTATTCAGGCTCGAAAGAATTTTGAAAAATCATCTGAACGTTGTTATTACTGTTTTTGATTCTTCAATTATATTTTATTAAATTTATTTATTTTTTTATAAATACAACTTAATTTCTACACATAATTATAGTAAGAGAATCCAATATTTGTTACAACTTCACTTGGTGTCAAAAATAATTTCCACGAAAGGCAACAACAATTACTGATATTTATTATTATTGATTGTTTTTTTTTAATTTGAGAAAATTTTTTTTATTTATTCTTTCGTTGGAAGGGATCGTTAAATTAAACTTGATTTAAGAAAAATCTTCAAAGGGACTGTTGCTCGACTGGTTTTGCTGCCGACTGTCTAAACAATTGTCATCATCAGGTGGTTTCAGAAGATTACTCGTGTAGAGGCAACATCTGGCTTATGTATTCTTGGTTTAAAACACTCTTTTGTAGAATATCCATGGATCACCCACTGAAGGGTGGTCCATGGTTTTTGTATGTTCAAATGAATTTATACTATAACAAAAAAATGTAGACTCATATCAATTCAATCGAAGGTGCTAACTAGCATTTATATAGGTTGATTAAACATTTTTTTTTCCACTGGGAAGCTCGAATCATTTTGCTGCTGGCTGTTTAATTTGTAAAATGAAAAGTCACAAAAAATGTAGTTTTAGTTTAAGGCGGTATTTTTATTTCAGGAAAAGTTGTTTCCTGTATTTATATAATATCGTAAAAGTGAGTAACAAGTATTCCAAAAATTTAAGCAATTTGATTTGTTGCGGAATTTATCACACTTTTAATGGGACGCGATAACTTGATTTTGTTTTTAACCATACCTGTTAGCAAGCAGTGTTGATGCTCTCTCTCTGTAGCGAACACATGTTATTTAACCGTATTTCTTGGAACCTAAGGACAACCAATATCAAAGAACAAGGCTTAAAATTGTAAGATGGTGATGAACACAGAAAGTTTTTCTCACTGAAATATATATATATATATTTATTTATATAAATATATAAATATATAAATAATATATATAAATATATATTAAAAATATATATATCCACGTTATCTACAGATAATTTGGATCACAAGTTTTTCTTTGCTCCGATTGATAGTTAAACCTCTCTAGACGGCCATATTTTGTTGTGAAGACTCCATAGATAAAATGTTATGCAAACATATTTTTTAACCACGCTTCTTGATTTCTTCCTTATATATTTACCAATTAGTGATTATTTAGTTTTCTAACGATTTTTATATTAATAATTGCATTATTTATATTAATATGGTTAGTGGAAAGCACATTCATCTCGTATGAACAATAAAAGGTCAATGAAAGATTAGGTTCCAGCATTGCCACAAATGTGCTAAATTCAAATCTCAGACTCCATCTATTATTGATGATAAAGACTCTCATTCTGAAGATTATATTATGGTGCTCAAATCAGTAAGTTATTTTGAACTTGTGAAATGCAAACTTGAGCGAAATTGGGATTCTCATACGATCTGAATTTAACTTGTGATAAGAAAATAAATTCTGTTAACTCATCTTGTGAAAGAAATGGCAGTACTGACGATTTTTTTTAGAGACTGGAAAAGGATATTCAGCTATCGAAATATTTTGCATCCAACCTTTTTCATCAACAAATGTGTAAAAAGTTTAGATTCAGCATATCATTGAAAAATGTTTCAAAGAATATTCATGATGATATCAAAGAATTTCCCCTGATGAAAGTAAGGATATATGTGTCACGTATGACATTCATACTGATTCGAAGTAAAGTTATGTCGTGAAAGATAATTTGGTACATCGAGTGCTGAATTCGACATATGGTCATAAAAGTAATTGTGATATGATGTGTGGAACTCAAAATGCTAATGAGAGTTTGCATAAATATATATAAATATATAAATATATATAAAATATATATATTAAAAAAATATATATAATCACGTTATCTACAGATAGTTTGGATCACAAGTTTTTCTTTGCTCCGATTGATAGCTAAACCTCTCTAGCCAGCCACCCCTCTAATCGACCATTTTTTTTGTTGTGAACCATATTTTATTGTGATATATATATATATATATATATATATATATATATATATATATATATATATATATATATATATATATATATATATATAAATATTTTTATATATATTTATATATATATATATATATATAAATATTTTTATATATATTTATATATTTATATATATATATATATATATATATATATATATATATATATATATATATATATATATATATAAATATTTTATATATATTTATATATATATATATATATATATATATAAATATTAAAAAAAAATATATATATATCCACGTTATCTACAGATAGTTTGGATCACAAATTTTTCTTTGCTCCTATTGATAGTTAAACCTCTCTAGCCGACCACCCCTCTAAACGACCCTATTTTGTTGTAATATATATATATATATATATATATATATATATATATTTATATATATATATATATATAAATATTTTATATATATATATATATTTATATATATATAAATATATATATATATATATATATATATAAATATTAAAAATATATATATATATATCCACGTTATCTACAGATAGTTTGGATCACAAATTTTTCTTTGCTCCTATTGATAGTTAAACCTCTCTAGCCGACCACCCCTCTAAACGACCCTATTTTGTTGTGATATATATATATATATTTTTTTTTCATTTTTATATATAATATATAAATATATAAATAAATATATAAATATATATATCCACGTTATCTACAGATAGTTTGGATCACAAGTTTTTCTTTGCTCCGATTGATAGTTAAACCTCTCTCGTCGACCACTCCTCTAAACGGCCATATTTTATTGTGAACCGATTAAAGTCTCCATAAAGCAAATGTTATGTAAAAAAACATATTTTTTAACCACGACCCTATCAAAAAAAATTTTTTTAAGTTGAAAAATGTTTTGTTTCGGGAAAATTTCAAAAGGGGGACTTTTGCTCGGACTGTATTGAATGTATTTTGTTGTGTTTTTAAATAATAATAACATAATTCACAAAATGAGCTTCCGAGAGTTTTATCCTCAAATTTTTAGAACAAACATGATGGATGAATGAACATGCAAGAAATGGAAATTGCTGAACGAGAACGTTCATTTGTTTGAAATGAAATAAAGGGGAATTTTGGTTCTTTTAAGAAAACACGCAGTCATTTATTGTGTACGTTTTCATATTTTAAACATCTGGTTTGCCAAAAGGAATCGTTCGACTTCTTTCTCTTGTGTTTAAAAAAAGTGTACTGTTTTCCCTCGACTATGGGACGGTTTTGAACGTACAATACATTAAAAATTTTTATCCGTCTCTACAAGCAGATGACATTAAGGACCAATTAAAACAATTACCTTTTAAAAGTTACTCTTTTTACATGTTTGGCAAGATTTGTACTCCCCGTAGAAAATTGTGCGCTCACGGTTTGAAATATCCCTTTTCGGGGATCATGCTCCAATCTGAACCGTGGATGCCCGTCCTCGATCAAATAAAATTCGACGTGGAAAAGTATCTAGGCGTCCACTTTAACTTTGCATTGCTCAATTACTATAAAGACGGATACGCCTACATTTCACCGCACAAAGATGACGAGCGTTGTATGGTCTCGAGTGCACCTATAGCCTGTTTAAGTTTCGGAGCGAAGAGGAACCTGATATTTAGGAGAGAAGGACACCCCTCGCTTACTTTTGCCATAGAACATGATTCGATGTACGTAATGAAATCCCCGACAAAATGTACTAGGAATGAATGTTGGTCATTCCCCAAAAAAACTTGGTATTATGTTGGATTCACGAAAAGTTTTGTTTCGGAAAAGGCGTAATAATGCAAAGCACCAATTTGCTCGTAAAATTATAATAAAAAGCTATTCGTAAAAGAGAACAGTTAGCCAGAAAGAGAGATGGTCTAAGCTGGATGTTTTTAAAATTATCAAGTGTTATGAGTGTAGTTTACGTACTCTGTTGATGATGAAACATTGCAACTTAAATTTTCAAACTCTGAACGAAACTGTTAATTAATGCTATAAATTTTTATTCTGATACATATTTATAAGTATTTCATTCATTTAAAAGTAATTTGAATACCTGTTGCAATAAAAAGCACTCTAAGAAATATATTTAAATTGTTATTCACATTTTTCACCAGTTTTCTCGTCATTTCAGTTTGGGTAAGTTTTTAATAAAAACCTCTAATTATAACTAAATGTTCACCTATTCAAATAAAAAGGCTATAATTTTCAAGATATATAAAAGTAGTCACATAGTGACATTAACATTATGAAAACTGGAATAGGTTTTACA
>OU015496.1:130613672-130656172 GCA_907164885.2 Dolomedes plantarius
TAAAATAAAATAGAATTTAATTTGTTTGTTTTTATGAGGAAATTCACAATGCCGCATGGAAGAGAGTTATCTGAACTAGAAGTTCGAAAAATTGGTTTATTAGGGCTCTGGAAAATCGGAACGTGAAATAAGTAAGATACTTAAACGTTCTAAACTGCTATTCATAACGTTTTAAGTTAAAGAGATTTTTATGGAAATATAAAAGATCTGGTAGAAAGAGTAAATTATCAGTTCGCGATAATAGACGAATTTTCAAGCTTGCAACCAAACAGAACTTGCCTACTCGTAAAATAACACAGTAGACAAGTAAACTATTTCACATATGACAGTCTGGCGCATTTAAGATCAAATTCAAATGCTGCTCTTCGGAAATTAAAAGAAAACCAAGACTGTTAAAGCATCAAAAAGAAGGAAGGCTGAAGTGGGCAAAGGAAGTCATGACCTGGGATACAGCTTGGAAAAAATATTTTTCCGACGAAAAAAATTTTATTTGGATGGCCCGGAAGGTAATATTTCCTACTGGCAGGATTTACGAACGGAACATCGGGTTTTCTTCATTAGACAGATGAGTGGTGGCTCTGTGATGGTGTGGGGAGCTTTTGCATATGATGGGAAATGTGGTCTGCAGCGAGTTCTTGGAAAAACGGACTCCATTTGTTATCAACAACTGCTTTACCAACACCTTATACCTTTGGCCCATTTTTAGGAGGATCAAACTGGAAATTTCAGCAAGACAATGCGCCATGCCATGTGTCTAAATCAACTAAAAACTGGTTTCAAAAAGAAAAAATCGAGGTCTTAAACTGGCCAAGTCTTAGTCCAGACCTGAATCCCACCGAAAACTTGTGGGGCCATTTGGCTCGACAAGTGTATGCAAATAACCGTCAGTATGATTCTGTGTATGAATTGGAACTAGCTATCATGGATGAATGGGACAAAATTCCCAAATATTTGCTCGAAAACCTAATTAATTCAATGAAAAATCGAGCATTTGAAGTTATTCAGAAAAATGGTAGATCAACATCATATTAGTTTTATTAAAAAAATGTGTTTATCTAGTGGTCTCATAAATTTGTTACAGATATTTGATTGGAAAAATTTGAAATTGTTGATAAAATAATTAGTATATTTAAATATCTCTTAAAAATAATATATATATATATTATATTTCATTTATCAACATCAACCTAATTTAATTTTTAAAAATTATACTATTTATAGTAAAAATCACAAAATCCACAGTGGTCTTATAATTTTGTTACACACTGTGTATATATATATATATATATATATATATATGTACCATACATATATATATATATATGCTCCATGGTTGCCATGTCTGTGACATCAGTCTGCTTGCTGTCATATTTCTTAACTTCCACTTTGTCTGGCGCCGGGCTTGGTGTTCTATGATTAAGCAACTTTTTATTCCCTTCTTCTGTTTCTTATGGATTGCACGGTGTCTAAGTATGTTTATTTCTCAGATCATACTTATTAGAAACAATCCATTGGTTTTAGACAGTATCGGCACTGCTGATGAAAAGATGTTGTCAGAAACCTATTTTTCTCTTACCTTTTCATGTTTTTAGTTCCTGGCTGTAGTGGTTTTGAGCATATACTGGTTTTTCACTTCCAAGTTTCTCTCTCTCTCTCTGTATATATATATATATATATATATATATATATATATATATATATATATATATATATATATATATATATATATATATATATATATATATATATATATATGTATATATATTTATATATATATATATACATACATACATACATACATACATACATATATATATATATATACATACATACATACATACATACATACATATATATATATATATATATATTATATATATATATATGTATATATATATATATATATATATATATATATATACATACATACATACATACATACATATATATATATACATACATACATACATATATATATATATATATATATATATATATATATATATATATATATATATATGTATATATATATATATATATATATATGTATATATATTTATATATATATATATATATATATATACATACATACATACATACATACATATATATATATATATACATACATACATACATATATATATATATATATATATATATATATATACATATATATATATATATATATATATATACATACATACATACATACATACATACATATATATATATATATATATATATATATATATATATATATATATATATATATATATATATATATATATATATATATATGCAGTGTAATAATTAAATATAATCTATTTCGAATTTTTAAATTAGTTTCAGCGTGAATACAATTCTATATTTTCATGAAATAATGGTATTTTTCTCTTAATATTTACATAAAATCTTTATTTTTCTAAGTCTCTTACAATTTAACCAATTTTTTTCGTTAGAAAATACTTTACTTTCCGTATGAAACTTGCACATTAATTCGATAATTAAACATGCATGTTTTGCTTCGAAAAATTTAGACGAAAATAGAAAAGCACGCACACACTTAATTTTCTCTCGTACCTCTTTGGTTTTGGTGAAGTTGCATTAGAATGAACAGATCTTGGCTGAATGACCTTCTGCCTTAAAGAGTTTTGCACCTCGATGGTAAAAAATATTTCTTTGACAATGGGGATTTATTTTTTTAACTCTGAAGAAGGTAAAGCAATATAAGTAATTATACGTGACGTGCACTATTAGTATGATAAAGAAAATTCACATTTGGTGAGTCCTAAATGAGGCTGAACTGAAACAAAAGACATTCTGATTATGATGGATGTTCGTCTAAGTTAAAATTTTTCAGGGATAGGCATATTATTTTTTTCTGTTATATGAAATGGTTATATTACAACAGATAATCATTGAATAATGGAAATAATAGAAAGAATAATATAAATTTATAAGTTAGAAATTTTATAAGCTCCAATTAGACATTATAATGGAGAGGACCCTTTTTGTTATAAGTAGTAAGTAACAAATAACAGATAAGCAGTAAATGACAAATGGTTTTTAAAATCTTTTATCTTTTGAATTTATCTTAAATGGAATTTTGGTATATTTCTGCCGTTTTAAACATTTTTGCTCTGTAATAGTCCCTTTATGAGTTAAACTAAAATTTCCATTTTTGATCCTAAAATTGGTGAATAAACTTATGATGATTGGATATCCAAGACAGAAAAAAAATATGTTTAGTAAAGTAAGTTAAAACATGATGTCGTTTAAATGTCAACAAACTTATTACATTTTAAACAAATTCATATTTGTACACATTTTTCCTTTACTCCAAGTAATTAAACGCACATTATGTGCAACTAAAATGAATAAAAGAATATATAATGGGTTTTATTCAAGATGAAGTTATTATAACAAAATTTCTTTCCTTTTTCAGACCATTTACCATTTTCCTCCAATTAGAGCAAACAGGATTAAGTGCTTATTCCTGAGATACAACTAAACCTCTAATTGCATTATTAGAAGCACGTTAACTTGCAATTGGATCAATAAAAGAGCTAAATGAGCTCTCCGGAATAACAAAGGGGAATCAATAAGTTTATAAACTTCCTGTTTTCATTTCTAAGTATTAATAATTGATATTTAGGCAATACTTAAATTAGAACGCATTCTAACAGAGGGTTTCATTGATAATTGCTCTATATTTAGATTACATTACTCAAAATAGGATGCATTTAATGGAAAACTGAAACATATTAACAACAGGTTAATACTGCAAAAATATATATATATATATATATATATATATATATATATATATATATATATATATATATATATATATATATATATATATATATATATATATATATATATATATATATATACATATATATATATATATATATATATATATATATTCATATATATATATATATATATATATATATATATATATATATATATATATATATATATATATATATATACATATATATATATACATATATATAAATAAATATATATATATATATATATATATATATATATATATATATATATATAAATATATATACATATATATATATATATATTGCTTTTATATATATATATATATATATATATATATATATCATAATTGCCTTGGGCGTTTGAGCTATTTTCGCTTCCGATTTTAAGAACAAAGCAGCTGTGTAACGTCTCTTCAAAAAAATCTAATTTTTAGCGCAACCTTACGTAAGATAAAACGTCACAATCAGCTTCAGAGTTACGGATAGCCAATCATTACCCCTTTTCATGATCACATGGCGAGCCACCTCAAAAGTTTATAAGAGACCCTGCGGTCAAAATTCGCAGAGCTTTCGTCATTTACCACCGCCCGGAGAAGTTATGTCAGCGTTCGCCTAAATATATAATTGTTTTAACGTGATGATCGTTGTCTGCCTCCCGATCTTTGGATGCTTTAATTCTTCTAGATCTTCCTTGTGACATGGTGGGTCCATAGTCTCATCGGATCTTGTCGGGTTTGGGGGGCCCATCATGTTACAAATTTATATAGCGACTGAAATCATCAGTATTTTGTATCATATGTCGTTAGACAATATTAATTGAAGAAAACGAATTACGTAACTCCCATAAATGTAAGAAAGATTTTGGATTAACAACAGATTAATGCTTAAAAAATTTTGAAATATCGAATAAATAGATAATTTGTTAATTAAAAGTTGGTAACTGAAGACAATAAGCTTGATTATTTGATTTACTTTAATGTAAACAAAATAAATGAGATTTTAGATTAACAACAGATTAATACTAAAATAGATAGTTATAAAATCAAAAAATTAGAAATATCTTAAAATTTTTGGTTAAAGTGAGAATTGAAGACATCAATATTTGTATCACATGTCGTGAATCAATATTAATTGAGTGAAATGCATTACTTAATTCACTTGAATAGACGTAAAACTAACAAGGTTTTATATTAACAGGTTATTACTAAAAATGATGGCTAGATATACCAGATAAAGAAATTTTTAGTTATTCATTTTTAAAAAAATTGTTAACTGAAGACATCAATATTTTGCATGTTATGTCGTCGATCAGTATTAATTGAATACAACGCATTCGTTAATTCGTTTCAATGTAAGTACGAGGAATGATGATTTATATAAAAGCAGAGTAATACTAAAAATGATGACTAGAAATATAAAAAAAATTAGAAATGTTTTAAATTTTTTGTTAAAGTGATAACTTAAGACACCAATATTTTGAATGATATGCCGTCAATCAATATTAATTGAATGAAACGCATTACTTAATTTATTTCAATGTAAGAAAAACTAACGTCATTTAGATTAACAGGTTAAGGCTAAAATGATGGCTAGAATTATTTAATAACCAGATATGTTGTAATTTTTTTTAAAAAAGGGATAACTAAAGACATTATTATTTTGCATCGTATGTCGACATTCAATATTAGAAAAGAAACAAAGTATTTAATTGACTTCAATGAAAGCAAAATTAACTTGTTTTTAGATTAACAACAGGTTAATCCTAAAATCGAGGGCGAGAACTATCGAATAAATATATATATCGTCAATTTTTTTAAAAGAAAAATGTTAACTGAAGACATTACTATCGTGTACTGAATATAGTTAATCAGTATATTAATTGAATAACACGAATTACTTAATTCACTTCTATGCAAGCAAAATTATCGAGATTTTAGATTAATAGTTGCATATCTATTATAGCGTGCAACTAACAATCAAGCTGATAAACAGTAAAAGGCGCAGATAAGCATCTTCAACTATTATACAAATTGTTTTCTTGGTTAATGGTAGTTGAATATTATATGGTTAATAAAACTTTAACATTTTACGTCTGGATTTGTTTAGGTTTTATTATTAAATATCAGTTAATTACATATTAAACTGCCGTTAAAGACAAACATGGGACATTTCTATTATTTCCCACTAGTTTGTTATGGCGGTTCAGCACAAAGATATTCTGTTGTACTGATTTTGATTTTCACTGTGTTTCTTCTTGAACAGCTTCCGAAAATTTTTCATTTCAAAAATTCAAGTACTACTAGTATACTAATGCTATGTTCCCCACAAGTTTTCCTATCAATTCTTTTATATCCGAAAAAATAGAAAATATAAATTGCCTCCAGTCTTGTCAGAGGGGAACACACTAAATATTTCTGCACAAATAAAATCTGGCATAAGCATGATATCGAAAAATCTAACAAAAGATAGATTTTAAAACCCCGCCCTCTAGTCTTATGTAGTTGGTGGGATTTTCAGAATTCAACGCCCACCAACTTGGTGATGTAATAGAAAAGGATTTTCAGAAAAATTTAGTAGGCTTGTTCAGTAATCACAAAGTGGCGTTTCAGTTTTAAATTGACACAAATGTGTTTCAAATAAATTTTAGCATTCGTGTTTACTCATAATTCACAACTGGGTTTTATAAGTAACATTTTGCGCTATTTAATTAAAATTTTCATCTGCGCATTTTTCTAACTACTGACTAAAAATGCCTATTTTTGAACTATGATTTGTTTTGCTAATGTGAGTAGACATTTAAATAAAAATATGCCTTTTTAAATTTTTGAATTTTTCAGAAGCAATGTAAGATATCAATTTGTTAAAGACTGTATCTACAAATATATGTAAATGAAAAAAAATAAGATAAAATTAATTTTGAAAAAACACATGTACTGCTTTCAAAGGCTTTTTTTCACACATACAGAAAACGATTTTAAAATATATTTATTTAAATCTGTGTGATTAGATAAATACTGACCGGAAAATTCCCTCTAGTTTAATAAAAGTATTGATGATCCAAAAGCTTAACTAATTTGACAGTTTCGAAAACACTTGAAATTCAAATTTGTGGATTGAAAATGAAAATAAATGAGTATTATTTAACTTGTTTTGTGTTGAAGACCTCTGCTAAGGTCATTTCAGTATCTAAAGTTTTTATTTGATTTATCTATGGTTCATATTTCTGTTTGTGGAAATTATTTGCTGTAACAGAAAAACAGTTTTTAAAAATGCGAATGATCTTTGTCACCGATCTAACATAACACTTAGGCTATAAGCGAGTCCATTAACGGCATGGAACTAATCCTATTGATTATTGCAATTAATTATTTTTTAAGGCATGCTGTTTAAAGATTGCTGAATTCAAAGATTTTTTTATCTGCTCTTGCAGTCTACGACTTCTTATAAAGCACTTCCATTGGCCAAAACACTGACCTCTGATTGGTTCATTAAACAAGACTTGGGATCCCATCCGTTATTATAAAAATGAGAAATAGTCAGGCATGTCTGAAATTGTACCTCGACCCATGTAACGCAGTTACTACCAAATTTCCTGTAGCGTCCTGCACGCAATCCATCGTTTCCCCCCTCTGCATGCGAAATAATTTTTTTTCACTAGGAGTTATCTTTCATACCAACTTAAATATACTTTCTTAAAACCATTATGTGCATCCATTTTGCTTCCTACAAAGCATCACTGCCATAATAAGTTAGAACTGCATTATGGAAGGAGATTGATGAGAAACTTGAATGAAGCCCAATATATTCTGTAATTTTTATTTTGTTCTGATTGCTTCATCCTAGCAAGTGTAGAAGGAAGCAATTTGAACAAAAAAAATACTCTACAGATCTTGACGTATGCGTAATCGATTCCTTTACATGCTATGCTGGAAACAATCTCCCTTTAATCCAGACACTTTTCAACTCGAGGCTCCATGTTCCATAGCAGCATCTTCACTTTGTATGTTTTCCTTCACAACCTCCACAGTGTGAGGTTTGTTCTTATACATTTTCCCACAGGAAGAGGTGTGATGATGTCAGATTAGGCGACAGTGGTGGCCAACCCCCCTTTGAAATTACCCTGTTGCTGCAGAAGGGCTCAATTTCCGCCATGCTCATGGCCTATGTGTGACACATTGCTCCATCTTACTGGACGTCGACTTCCGTTAACCCACTATCATCCAGTTGATTCACCAACTGTTCAAAAATGTCCAGATACACATCGGTGTTCACGGTGGTTTCAAAGAAAATGAAAACTATGATACATAACATATACAACTTTTTGATGTTGACGAGGTTTTTGGTGAATGATACACGGATTTTCAACAGCCCATATACGGGTATTTTGTGAATTAACATAACAAATGGTACCACGCCTTATCCGAAAACCCTGTGACGTGATGTTTCATGTACGAGGAGCACATTGTATGTTGTTTCGTTCATTTGCTTCATTTTAGCGAGAGTAATTACAGAATATTCGGGGCCTCCTTCGGGTGAGTCACCCTGTATTACTTGCAATATAAAATAGCAAGACTGTCATAATTTTCACCATAACCTATCTTCAAACACTATATTTCATTAGTATCATATATATATATATATATATATATATATATATATATATATATATATATATATATATATATATATATATATATATATAAAATTATTACCCGGCTTCGCTCGGGATTCAGTTTCTGTTATTATTTTTTTTCAATGATCAGGATTAAAAGTTGCTCTCTTCTTTTTGGGCATTTTAAAGCATTAACTTACAGCTAGCCAATAGTGTTTGAATGGATTTATTGTTATAGAAAAATAATCAATACACACAGCAAATCTCAAAACACAGGAAAACTGATAATTATTATAGAAAAGTATATACGCATATTTCATGCTCGGAATTCTTTCTCAAAACTAAATGATCTGCTACGTTTCAATGCCACTTTCAAACTTTCTTAATTAGAATATACATGTATTTCATGATTGTAATTATTTCTCAAAACTAAATCGTCTGCGATGTTGCAGTTATATAAATCATCACGTCAAGGCTAAACACACGTGTTTCTAGCTAAGTGAACGTGCCCTTCAGTATATTTGAGTTTACACAGGTTGCTTCGGATAGTTTTAATGCATGAAATGAATTGAGAACACATTGATTGAAAATGAATGAGTTTCCATCTATATATTTTCGTTTTTAAAAAGAAATATTCCGGCGTTGGCAATTATATGAAAATAATATTCATTAATATCAATTTATGAAAATAATATCAATTTAAGAAATAATATGAAATTATATGAAAATAATATCAATTTCATTTTTGCATGCGCCAATATATGAATAAATCACGTTTTTAATTCATTTCTATTCATTTTTACGCAAATGTTATAATTTAATTGGCTGCAATTAAATGTTACAATGGCTTTGAACAAAAATATCCGTTGTTACCGGCAAACTTGTTCTAAGATATTTCGGGAATGGAACGTCGTAGTGGTATGAAAATAGTTACATTCATCCTGATTTTCCAAGTATATTAAACCGTGTAAATTTCATCAAGGTAGGATTCATGGTTCTTGAGTTTTTGTGACTCACACACACATACACAGACGACCCATTTCCTGTTTCTGCTTTATATATTAGATATATAACCGACCCACTGATATTTTCCTTTCCTTGATAAGAAGTTTTTAAGAGCGTAATGAACTTGTTTAACGATTTTTCGGTTAACTGAAATTTTTTTCATAAAGCTTTCTTTCGTAAAGTAAACTAAAACTTTGAAAGCTTGAATTCTTAATTATTTTCTTTGTGACTGAATTTCCAAATTTTTCCTTTTGAAATATTTTAATATTCTGCTATTAAAATTGCAATATAAGCTCCATTCACCGAGAATTTAATAAAATTCTTTTCAGAAACTATGATTAATAAGATAGATTGAATTTACGTAACCAGTTGTCCTGCGTTAATGACCCAGTATTTTGTTTCGTAACATGTCAACTGCCGAAAAGTCAGAAAAGAGAAAAGAATTCCAAAAGGCTGAAATTTAATATATATGATAATACCTTCTATTCAGTAATTGAATTGTACGAAGAAAGTAAAATAAACTTTCAATCCAATACAATTAAAGCTATTTCTTTGTTTTGTTACACCTGGTAAAAACATTATATCCCCTTTTTGATTTTATAAAAAATTAACTTGATTTATGTACCTACCAACAGACAAAAGCATCCCCATGATCTAGGACAGAAATTCTACTTTCATTTTTCAATGAGTAAAATAAGTATTCACAATTATAAATTATTCATACTAAGATTTTTTTTTTCGTTACGTAAAACCTGATATTGGAGGAATCTTTCGAGAGGTCCATGTGCTCGTTCTTGTATATATACATGAATAACACCTATCCTCCTCTGCATACACAACAAAAATATGTAAATCTTCCTGCACAAATACGCATATATATGTGTATAAATCTATACATACATATATAAATAAATAAATAAATAACCAGCTCATCGATATTTTACTTCCCTTGAAACTAAATTGTTTAAGAGTGTAATAAACTTATTTATAAAATTTAAGTAAACTTAAATGTTTTTCATAAAGGTCTCTTAATTAAAGTGAACGAAAACTTCGAAAGCTTGAATTCTTTGTGTTGGTATTTCTAACTTTCTTCTTTTAAATTACTTTGCTATTATATATATATATATATATGTGTGATAATAATCACATTTGGAAAATTTAGATGCAGTCGGGCACGAGGAGTGAATCATCTAGTAAATCGCTGCGCACAAATTGGAGAGATGCAGTCGGGCTGAGTGTGGTTCAGGAAAACACGTTTATTCATTTAGGAGATAAACACATGGATCCACAGAAGGGAACACAGATTTTAGACGATATCCAGTAAATCCCTTTATTCAATCAGTAGGCATTACGAAGGCTGCAGCGGCCACATGATTTGTCCGGCGTCTATGCCAGGACGGGACGTAAAAACAGCAGTGCTTACATTGCAGGTCCGACAGTTACAAGAGTTAGAAACGAAGAGAGAGCGGACAGCATGTCCGATAGCGACAAGAGTTAGCAACGAAGAGAGGGAAAAGTCTAGCGTTCATGCAAAATTAAATGGGTGTTTTGCGATATTTTCGCCAGAGGGCCTAAACTACTAAATTTTTAACTGGGCGACCTAGATTCGTGGAGTTCACGTGTCCACTTAAGCTTCCCGGGGACTGATAAATTCCGCGCTGGCTAGTGCTGAGACCTATGGCCTGGGCATAGGCTAAGTGGCCATAAGTTCTTGTAAAGTGGGGTTTTTTGACGTTATAGAGACATAAATTCAGAGTGTTTCGAGGGCTCTTCAAGAATTTTGACACTATACGGACATTCGGAATCTCATAAACTTTCGAACACTCATATCTGGGGATGTTATTGAGTTCCGATACTTCACATGCCTGCTTACTGATCTGCAGGGCTGCGATAAATTATACTTACTTTACTTTTAGGTCGCAAATTTTGGAAAAGGGGTCGTGCTTTATTAAAAAGAGAATTTAGAATATGTTTTAAAGTAAAGTAATTTAGGACGTCGCGTTTTCTTGTTACATATATATATATATATATATATATATATATATGCGAGAAGACAAACGTCCTTGTATATTCTCTTCATGATGACGACGTAATTGATCCTGCTTCTGGAGAGCAAAAGAAACCTGAACCTACGTCGAAGAAGTTTCAAGGCGACTGGAATCCCCAGCAGCCTGCAAGTCCACTTAAAATGGTATCATCCCATCGATGATTGAGAGAATTCCCTCCTCCACCCACTGTAAAAAGACTTAGATACATCGTCTGTACTGCAGAAACGAGCCACAGAAGGATGTGAAACTATTAATGCCATAAATGTCATCTCGCGATCTGCCTGCCCCATGCAAATATGGTCTGCCAAGGCTGCACTTTAACGAGCCAAAACATCTCCACGGATCACATTCTGACAGTGAATCTGAGTATGACTGACTTTACTCTACATGCATTTTGAATTTTGTTAATAGTTTTAATGTTTTTTAAATTTTTTGTAATGAAAATTAAAGGCAATTTGGTGGAGGGTCTGAAATTGCAGTCTATTTTGTTTTACTTACTTTGAGTGTAATAAACGAGGTTTTTCCATTCCAATTTCAGAAATTCACTCTTTGTACATCCCAATGAAGGTCACAGATCACTTGAAGAGCATTAGAATTGCGTTGTTTAATTGTTAATGACGAATTTATAATAGGAACCTGTCAGGCGCATTGCGACCGAAATCGGGAGTCTCGGGATTGCGCCCGACGGAGGGTTGATAACAAAAGGTAAATGTCTAACGACATTTGCCTCCGAATTAGACTAAAAAATGTGTTTTGAAAAATTTGACCTATAATTATACTTAAGTGTTGTTTTTTATAAAATAAAAAATAGTCCTAGATTTTTTTGACTGAACATTGTATACACACATACATGCACACACACACACACTTTCATATATATAATATAATGTATGTATGTGTTTGTTGCATATAGTACGTACTTATTCTTTTCAACGGTAAATATGCTGACATTCAAATAACTTGATACATTAAACAACCATTTTTCAACCCATTAAATAATCGTCATCAATAATATTATGACTTTCTTCTTTGAATACAAAGTAATTGTAATGTCAGCAAAACGTTACGCATATTTGATGACTCTTAGCTACGGAAACGTAATTTGAGATCATCTCTTTTGTGTACCACCATTCGGGGACGTCATTTACCAGAAAAGTCATGAAAAGAAATCATATCATTCCACACTCATTTTTAAGAGGTATTATACGTTCTCTAATTACCCTTTGGAGATAAAAAGAAAATATATGAGTGTTTCATTTAATAACACGGAGAAGGAAATCAATTAAAAGAACATTAACTATAACCTTTTCCCCGTGAAACGTTCATTATCAGATTTTTTTTAACCCTGATCCGATATGATTTAAGTTTATTGCAATTTTATTCTTTTGAAATCCTTTGAGAAATGTAATATTCTTTCGTCGATTATATTTAAAACGGTGATAAATCGGGATTTTAATTCCTGGCTTTTATCGCATACTTTCATTAGAGAATTCTATGCCATTTTGTATGAGATTAAAAATGTTCAGTGATAAAATCGATTCTAAAAATATTTTACATGGTTTTCAAATAAACGAAACAATCACATAATGAAACTCATCAACTATAAACACAATGTTGTAAATGGCAGTAAATGTTTCTAAGTATTTGTAAATATTCTTCTTTTCACCTTAATGTTTTTTATTATGTTTATGTTTAATACCGTTTATTTACTGTTATTTAGCTGTAATTTCAATGTATAAGCTTTTGGCTTTATTTTCAAAAAATTTGGTGACGTTTTGATTGTCCGAAGAACTAGTTAGATTCCATAAAGGTCGTGGTTTTCGTGTTCCGGAATTTTCCATTTCTAGAACTTTCAAGAATGTCTCCAAGGGTATATAAGACTGCCCAACTCGTCTCCTTAGATTTTAGTGTGCATTAATTTATTTCTCTGTGGAAACTTGCCTGTTCTGTGTGAACTGTGAGGCCTATAATTTTGCTTGTGTATATTGTGTCACATATGTAGTCCTTTGCTTCTCTTTTAACACTATGTAGAAAATAATAAACATGTTATCTGTAATAGTCTTCCACAAACATAATCGAACGAAACCGAACAATATGTATATTTCCTACATTAAGTATAATGCATTTCCCTCACCATTAAGATATAATGCTTCAAATAGTAACTTTGACAATAAAAGAAATATTTATAGCAACTTAATTTAGGCAGTTTGATTCAACTCCCGAAGTTCTGTTTACGGTGTTAAATCATTGAAAAAAACAATAAATAAGCATTTTGGATATATAAGCAAAACATTTATAAGCAACAGTCAGTTCATAGATTTCATTAATTATATAAACTCTCGTATTAATGATTGGAAGTGCACACCTTAATCTAATCCAATACACTAAAATATACCGAATGTAAGTTTTTTTTAAGTTTAACTATATTTAGTGAAAAAGAACATGTCAAACTTTTGTAAGAAAGTATTTTTTGATAATATTATTTCAAAGTATGTTCTGCAATAATATTTTTAGACATTTCTAAACTTTAATAAGATGATTTTTGAGACCCTTTTTAAAGGGGAATTTTGTTTTTAAAAGCTGCAAGGGTTGAGTTTGGCAACATGAAATTTTTTCTTCGATTCTTTCCTCCACAAATGGTATTTGCCTCTGTCCCCCCCAAAAAAAAGTAAATAAATAAAGAATGAAAACACTCTAAATTTTTGGTCTACTTCACAAAATGTCAAATTATGATTTTATCAATTGCCATAAGGGATTTACTATTAACTCCTTATTTTTGGGTTTCATCTCCAGATGCAAAATATGAATGAATAAGCAAAGAGAGAGAACAGGAATAGGAGAAATCTCATAAACTCCAATCATCTTGTACAAATTTCAATTTGATGCTTAATAATATTGTTTCAAAAAGTTGTAAATATATCTATGCATTTGTTAAAATTCTCCGCAATCTTCTTAACTGATTCTTATTTTATGTTAAATACTGTTTCAAACTGGAACCCTTCGGTAATACTTTCAAAAATTTTGGTGACAATATTGGCGTCTTTGACAACAGATTTAGCAACTTTTCGTGTCATTTTGGATGTCCGAAGATCCAATCAGATTTCACCTGTGGGTTGTGGTTAATGAGTTCTGGAAGTTCCCTTTCCAGAATGATTAAGAATGTCTCCAAGGTTATATAAGGATGACCAACTCGGCTCCTAAAGTTTTGTTCAGTTTTGATTGATTCATTTGTCTTTTGGAGTACGGCTGCTCTGCGTGAAATGCGAGGCCTGATATTGCACCTGTATATGTGTATATTGTTTCAGACCTGAGGTCTTCTGTTAAACTTCACTGTAGTCCTGGGAGTTTGATTGTTATATTTATCTTCTGTTTATGTCTAAAAAGCAGCCAAACTCGTGTTGCTGTCATCTAGTGTCGTCATCATTAATATACACGAGCAAGAAAAGCAACAATATTCATTCACTCTTTCTGAAATGGCAATTACAATTTATTTTATAAAGTTAAAGAACTCTTCAGCATATACTGTTAGCAATATTTCTTTTATGTTTAGTATCTAATTTTCATTTTGACATCTAGATATTATTTTAATATTTTGCTTGCATGGAAGGTTCTTTTGAACGTGATATCATGCAAGAGAAACTAATGAGATGAAATACAAATCTATATCCTCATTGATTCGATTCGATAAGTGCATGTTCTCGAAATTTATCTCGCACTACAGAAACTTATTGGACTGTCACTCAAAAAAATTGTTTTGGGATATTATATCTGAGTCTTTTTACTTAAACGCAAGAAAATAAGTACAAGTTTTATTAAAGATAAAAAAAATAATGCTCTAGTTAAGAAAAACATTAGATTATATTATGTATTATCTTTATGTATTATCTTTCTCAAAATTGAAATAATGCCTCTGTAGAAACGAGGAATTAATAACTTTGATATTTTTCATTTTGTACTTTCTTGAGCGGGCCATTGACAGAAATAAAGAAATGTGATGTAACAGAAAATTAATGCAAAATGAACAATGGTTTCTATACCTCAGTGAATCTCTTTGATTGAATAGACAAAGAACGAAATAAATGAAAGATGTTTCAAACTCTTCCCTATCTACACCTTTTTATGTTTTACTAAAAATATAAAGAAATAAAGAGTCGGATAAAACGTTCTTTCTTGAGCAGGCGATTGACATTAAAGAAAAGGGATTTAATCTAAATGTAAAAAGTTCAATGTATTCATTGCACGTTTACGCACGTTAGATATGCCGCAATGAATATCTTTGAGAGAATGGACAAAAAAAAATTAAAGCAGCTTCACATTCTTCACCAACTAAACCTTTATATGTTTATTAAAAATATGAAGAAATAAAGAGCAGGATAAAACGTTCTTTCTTGAGCAGGAGATTGACATTAAAGAAAAGGGATTTAATCGAAATGTAAAACGTGCAATGTATAATATGTCGCATTGAATCTCTTTAGATAATGGACCAAAAACGAAAGAAAATGACATTCAGTTTCATATTCTTCACTAAGTATACCCTTTTATGTTTTATTTAAAAATATAAAGAAATAAAGAGCCGGATAATACAGTCTTTCTTAAGCAGGCGATTGACATTAATAAAAAGGGATTTAATCGAAATGCAAAACGTGCAATGGATAACATGCCGCAATGAATCTCTTTGAGATAATGGACAACAAACGAAACATATGAAAGTTGTCATAGGGACATGACAATACGTCTATACCAGGCGCAAGAAAATTGGAAAGTTACTAGGCACATTAAAATTATTGCACATGATAAGAAAGGAAGATGGCAAAGAAGTAAGAAGAATAGCAGTAAAAGAGTAGAGGGGAGAAAAGCCAACAATAAACCGAAACTATTGCAGACAAAAAGGCAGGGCGTGGAGGAAAGAAATGTGACAGTTAATCGTACATCGTGGTTAGTACATTGCAATGGAGGCAACTTCTAGTTTGAATGATGATTTGATTTATGGTCTTCTTGCTTCTTTTCCATCTTTCTTTCCTATCTTGTGCAATTATTTTACTCTCAAATTTTCTCGCCCTTTTACTCTCAAATTTTCTTCCACCTGGAATCGACTAATTGTCATGTCCCTATGACAAAAGTGGTTTCACCAATTATACCTTTTATGCTTTATTATAAAGAAAAGAAATCAAGAGCGGGTAACTACACCCTTTCTTGAGCAGGCAATTGACAAACATAAAGAAAAGGGATTTAATCGAAACGTAAAACGTTCAATGGATACTATAACGAAATTCAATCTCTTTGAGAGAACGGACAATGAATGAAATAAAAGAAAGTTGTTTCAAAATTCTTCCCCAATTATACCTTTTATGCGTTACTAGCTGAATACCCGTTCTTCGCTATGGAGTACATTCAAATTAAATACAACAGTCAATGTATGCAATTAATAACAAGTAAAACAAAAAAAAAATATTTATAAAAAAATCGTAACGGATATTTTTATAGAAAAAATAATGTAGAAGAAAATATTGAAATTAAATCTAATAGAACATACTAAAAAATATAGTACAGTTTGAGGAACATTTTTTGACTGTATTTTAATATTTTTTGGGATAATGTCCAACGTTTGCCGCATGAGAAAGAAAAAAAAATGTTAATTTATTTCGTTGCTATTCACGTGCCGTGAAATTAATTTAAAGTATCACAAAAAGAAAAGAAACCACGTGATCAGTTTTTAATAAATTAAATTCTAAAAATTAATCTTTAAAAATTCACCAAAAATCAGACAATGAAGGTAAAGTTTCGAAAAAAGATTTCTTTTTAAAGGAATTTTAATGATCTTTCTCGTGATGTAAATTTTATAACCCCCAGATTATTATTTTAAATGCAAACATTAAAGAATGTTACAAAAAAACTTAAAAATTTAATTTAAAAAATCATTGAAGAATATTTCAAAAATCTTTCTTAGTGCACCCCTACACTATAAGAAAAATCGTTATGCAAAATTTCAACCCTTTAGGTCCAACAGTTTGGTCTGTGTGTTATCTGTCAGTCATTCAGTCAGTCAGTTAAGTAACTGTTATATATATATATATATATATATATATATATATATATATATATATATTGATTAAAAACATAAAGAAATAAAGAGAGTGATATTAAGTACTTTATTGAGCATGCCATTGACTAAACATAAAGAAATGAGATTTAATCGAAATGCAAGACCTACAATGATTCCTATACCGTAGTAAATCTCTTTGAGTGAATGGACAATGGATAAATTAAATAAAAGTGGTTTAAAAATTCTTCACCAATTGCACCTTTTACAGTTCTTTAAAAAATTATAAAGAAATGAAGAGCTGGATATTACGTAATTTCTTGAGTAGGGAATTGACAAAACAAAAGAAATGGGGATTTAATCGAAATGCTAAACTAGCATTGGTTACTATACCGCGGTAAATCTCTTGAGAGAATGGACAATGAATAAAATAAATAAATGCAGTTTAAAATTTCTTCACCAATTACCCCTTTTGCATTTTTATGAAAAAGATAAAGAAATAAAGACTGTGTTAGGATTTTCTCTGAACAAAGCTTGAGTTTTTGGATCGCTTTTGTTCCAAGAAAATAAAAATATTAAAATTCTTTTGCTAAAGACTATAAGCAGTCACACCCGATTATAAACTTACTAAATACTTGTTAAGACAGAAAAATATGTACAATGTTTGAAATTTGAAATATATAGTGTTGAATTTGCCGTTTAATGATATTTATAAATGACACTTGATATAACAGCGGCGCAAGTTTATTTCCTTTGTAGACATAAAAAGTTGACAAATATTACGAAAAATCTCTTAGGGCATGTTTACATAGAGTCCCTCAGCGTAGGTGTAAATATTTTTAACCAATCTTGTACCAATCATTGACCCATTTAACCAATAAGCGCCAACCGAATCTTTAATGCTGGCGCCGGCTGATTCTATGTGAACAGGACTTAGGACTACAGCAAATCTCATCAATACAGTTCAGATTTGAAGCAATATACACAGCCACAATAATAAGCCTACAATTCAATCAGAGCACCTGAGCTTCAATATAGAAATGAATAAATGACCACACTAAAACTTAAGCTCATTTGAACGTGTTTTATATACCCTTAGCGACATTGCTCGATTCTTCTAGAAATGGGAAGTTTTACAACTCGATAACCACGATCCCTGGTTGAAATTACATTGGTTCGCCAAACATCTCGAAAGTCACCGAATTTGTCACCAAGCTTGCCAAATTTATTGAAAATATTGCCAAAGGTCACATATTGCAATATAACGTTCAATAAACAGAAAGTAAATTCAATAAACAGAAAGTAAATGACATTTAACGCAAAATAAAGATTAATTAAGAAGTAATAACGAATATTTACAAATGCTTAGAAATTCACTGGTGTTCAAAATTCAGAGAATTCATACATTTTATTGAATTTCTTAAAAACTAATGGACGGATTTTAATGAATTTTCGTGTGTATACACAGTTTTAAAAGAGAAACACTTATACCATTTTAGAGTCATGGCACGCACTCATGATCGTTAGTTAATCTCATAAGCGCAGAAATGTCCAAAACCGACGATGCAATATCGAACATAAATTGACTCTAAATTGGAGTATTAACCCCTCTCACATTCATCAAGTCGAACAGCACGTTTCTATACTGGAAACGGGACAGTTTGTTAAATCCCTGTGGCAGACGGTACCTCTCCAGCAACGCAGTTTTCAACTTCTGGAGGTTCTAGGAGGGAGATGGCGAGCTGCAGTTGGCCTCCCAAAAGATTTCCAGACATATCCAATAGGGTTTGGGTGTGTATATGTGTCAGGCCAATTCATCCGGTGAATATCATCACTTTCAACATAATCGTCGACCAGGTGATCCCTATGTGGACGAGCGTTGTCGTCCATGAAATTGAACCCAGGGCCAACTGCACCCCTGAAAATTCGTTCATACGGCTCTAATATCTCATTCCTATATTTCTCACCAGTCAAGGCCACTCTGACAAACACATGGAGAGGTGTGCGACCGACCAACACGTTGCCTGCTGAGACATAGACACCTGCCCTGCCATAGCGGTTCTTTTTTTCAGATGTTGGAGGAAAGGAATATTGTCCGAAGTTCTCTCCAGAGAAAGGTACTTTGCGAATCAGTATCCAGGCTGAATCACGACTCACATATAAAGATAATGTTACCCCATTGCAGTTTGGTCCTGGTCTGATGTTGTCTACACCATGCGTAACGGCCGCATACCTCTATGTGTGTTTGACATAGGTTCCCTGCCTCGTGAGAAGTATGGGGATTTGACCTTTCAGCTATTTGTTTGACTGTGAAGGAGCGCAGTTGACCATCGGTTCTCTTTTATGGACGTCCACATAGGGTTCACCTCGCCGACGATTATCTTGAAAGTGAGGATATTAGCCGGATGGGTTGGCCAGCTAGATCTCCAGACACAAATCCTATTGAGCATGTCTGGGACTCTCTGGGGAGGGCAATTGAAGCTCGCCCTTCCCCTCCGAGAACCAACGAGGAGCTAAAAACTGCATTGCTGCAAGACGGAGACCGACTGCCATAGGTACTCCTCAAACTGACCCGTTCCCAGAATAGAAACGCGCTGTGAGAGCTCTATGACTATGATAGGAGTCTATATCTCAGAGTCATTTTATGTTGGATCTTGCAACATGGGTTTTAGACATTTCTGCGCTGATAAGCCAAAATGACAGTCACGAATTCATAAGATGGCTGCTGTATAGTATAATGTTTTTTCTTATATAACTGTGTATCCATACTAAATTTCATTAAAATCTGTCCATTAGCTTCCTAGAAATTCGATAAAATGTACAAATTCTCTTAATTTTGAATACCCGTGTATATGCAGTTTTTTACAATAAGAGTTTAAATGACAGATTATGTTTTGTAGAAATATTTTAAATTTATAAATCTTCCATTATAACTCCAAATTCACAGAATGTTTATATATCTGCTTATGTAGCTATATTAATATTTTTAAAGTTAAGAAACTGGTGTATTCGCAACTATTCAACTCAGCTCGAACAAAAATACAGTTGTATGCATTCAATTATTTTTTACAGACAGCAGACTTCAAGGGTAACGTGATCAATAGTTCCTGTGGATATATTTCTTTGTCGGATATTGACGTCACCTCTCCCACTTGTATTTCAGGTATCGCATATCCATTATCCTCTACAAAACAAAATGAGATGTGATATAAGTCAACGTAAGATTTTTCCATTCCATTATTTGTTCTGAAAGATCGATGCTCTCCACTCGCTGAGGCATATGTCTTCATAAAAATCGCCCCCAGGTCCCCAAGGGTCACTTACAGGGAAAGTAGTAAGTTTTTGTTTTGACCCTTAGGCAGCTTTTTCCGATATATCTCTCGAGACAACGATTTTGTTTATCAGTAATAAGTTTCTGTCAACAAAAAAGGATTTTGAACAATTCTTATACTTCAAAAATTGTTCTTATGCATTGTTTATATATATTTTTATGTAATTTGTTAGGGGAAAATGCTTGTTAGTTTGTAGAAAAAACAATGTTTTGAGAGCAAAACAGGATTCTTAGAGGGGGAAAATTTTACTTTTCATGCATTTTCCCTTAATTTTAAGTTCATTGTAATTTATAATTGATTTTGAATTCTTTAATTAAGCATATCACATATAATAAACAGAAATCAGAGAGTGTATTTCATGATTTATTTATTTAAAGAATTCTATTTATACTTACAACATCTTTTGCTTATTTTCACGTAATAATATTTCGTATATATTTATCTAAGTATCTGTAGAACTAAGGAAATGTTGAGAGATAAAATGCATGTTAATATATATATATATATATATATATATATATATATATATATATATATATATATATATATATATATATATATATATATATATATATATATATATATATATATGACGGGCATTAATGCAGGAGATTAATTCTACGTTATTAGTTCAGGGAATTAATGCTAGTTAATCCCCTGAACATATTCAACACACAATGTTTATATATCGAACTCTATAAAAGTGAAGGGAATTTTTTGAAAGAAAATAATTATTATGTGAGATAAGGAAATGTTTATTGACAATCAGATATTTTTAATGTATATTGAATTAAGTATATCCATATAAATATCTGTTATTTGTGAATCAGACATGTTTCCATCTCTCGGAATGCTATCGAACCATTGATCCGATGGTTGCACTCCATTACGTCATCATCCTTCAAAAGTTTTAACACTTTGTCATTTATACAAATGCATCATAAAACTACCTCGTTGAGGTGATATGCCATAACAACCCGACTTTCGCCTTGTCAATAAATGTGTTTACAAATTTCATATGCTAGTGCCCCTTAATTAACAGATGATATTTTCTCAAACTTATAAATACTTAATTCACACTATTATTATACTTCAGTGTTATTGGATTTGTGCGAATAAAATCTTCTCCCTAAACTATGATTTAGCATTTCTTTGTGCTTACGGTGGAATCCTGAATCCTGTGTCTTATTTTCCTAGGTGTCACTTAATCGAAACAATTGTTTTTACTACTGTTTAATGAATGATCTTGCCTAAAATTTTATGCGGTAGAAAAAAAAATTAACCAAAAGTTTTGAAGTAATAATTTGGATTATTCTCTAACTATGAGACACCAGATAAAACCATTCTAAGCGGAAGAAACAGGTACAAAACGTTTCATATTATCACCAAATATTGTATTTTCATAATTCTTAAGTCAAACCGTAGTTTTAATTGCCATAACCACATGCATTTTTTTACTTTTTTCCAAATATTCATAGGTTTTTGGTAGGATACTGTTAAAACATTTTTCACGTAGACCTACATCATCTTTTGGTCAATTCGTAAACCAGCCTCAGACAAATTTTGAATGAGACTGACCATCACAGAAATCGACACTGATCTCGTTTGTATAGGTCATTTATAGTTTTTAAAATCCTTTTCTGAATCCAATTCGCGTGGTGGACTAGATTGCAGAATTAAGAAGTCAATAAAACCTTTCAAACCTACTATCAACAAGACTGTCTTCATACATCGTGTTGAGTGTTAGGAAGCTTTATTGTTGTGAAACAACAAGAAAAAAACCCTTCAATGTTAGCATGTCAAAGATACTGTGGAATATGAATGAAATATCTGTATAACAGTACTGTCCGGTTACTGTCCAATGCAAGGATTAAGTTCTTACCAGATTAATCAAAAACTTAACTCATTAACATAAAAACCTCCATATTTGGCACTTGAAGAACAAAGTTCTTTAAAAACCATTCGTTACACTCATGCACAAACTCATCTATCGAAAGTGAAGAGTTGACGCACGGTTTCCACAATATGAAGTGATCGGTTGCTTCCGTTGTGGAAAATGGGTTCTTAAAATTTTTACAATGTTGAACTTGCCTTGTTCCAGTATAAATGATGTAATTCTGAAGTGCAAAGGTGAAAGGGCTACTACTGCTCTAGCCGACTACGTCAACTGACAAATAGGGTCCCGTAGAGTGCTGAAGAGAGTTATGAAACAGAACCGTATTGTCAGCAGCATACCAAATCGGGATTGGGAAATTTTCACTGCCGAGTAGCCGCACATATACAGCACATTAGCACACTATATGTCATGCATCGCTTATCGTAATATAAAACTCGACATAACTGGAGTCTTGAATAATGGCGACGTGTCATTTGGAGCGTCGAACCCCAGTCCACTATATGACAATCATGTGGCCGGTGTGGGTGGGGAGAATGCCGAATGAATACAACTTCTTACCCGGCTACTTGCCTAAAATTTGGTGGGAGAGACATTATGGTATGTCTTTATTTCTTGCAGTTTCGCCGTAACTTCCTGGTTCGTGTTATTGGAACTGTAAACACAGATCCCTATCTTAACGTTTTAGAAAATCTATTACTGTCCACGTTGTGGCAACAGTTTGTTGAGGGAGCATTCTTGTTTCAGACAGATCAGTCTCGCGTCCAAGCAGCACCGACAAAACAAACCTAATTTTCGACATGGATAATACGGTAGTATACTGGACTGCATACAGCCCTAACTTCTGTTCCATACAGCACTTAGGGTATGTTGAAATGTCAAGCAACGTCAAGGCTAGCCTCACCGCCCAACATCGGTGCAGAACTGACTACTGCTCCTGTGCAAGAATTGCATGCTGTTCCAGGTTCAGTATACCAATAACTAGTGAAATGTTTTCCTGATAGATAGGCCACTGTTGCCCACTCCATAGGTATGCCCACTCCATAATAACGTCTGATATATGCACGAGAACTAAATAAACTGTACATGCATTCGGATATTTTGGTGAGATTATATATATATATATATATATATATATATATATATATATATATATATATATATATATATATATATATATATATATGTGTGTGTGTGTGTGTGTGTGTGTGTATGCATGTATAAAATATTTTATATTCGTCGGAATAAAGTAATTAATAAATTATTCTGTAAATATGCGTTCAAAATGTATTGAAGATTTATTCAATAGGCATTTTAGTTTTAAAATCCTTTAGAGCTCATCTCTGGGGCATACCTTTTTAGTTGCATTTGCCAAAAGTGCAATTTGACCTAAGTATTGATATCACTCAATATCTGTCAAAAAAGAAATAGGGCTTGTCAACATTTTAGAAATTTCATTGTAAACTGGTGAATAAGTAATTCATCACTGGATTCAATAATTAAATATATTGTCTAGTAAAATTTTTGAAAGAGAGATCTTTAAACGTCAAAGATAAAACAACATTATTCAAAATTAATAACATCTATCTGAAATATCTCAAAATCTTTCACCCGTTAATATCTGGAATAAACAGTTTTATAAAGATTTTATTACATAGAATAGAATACGATGTTTATCAACAATATACTATACTAATTCAAGCTAACTAAATTTTAAGAATATAAATCTCTGATATAAGTATCAATATAAATCACATAATAACACATTTTATATCGAGGAAAAATTTGTGTAAAATAACTGGAGTGAAGTCATATTTAGTTGCCTTTATTTAATTTTAGATTAAATATGCAGTTATAAAAATACTTGATTCAAATTTTTATTTCATTTTTTATTTCTATAATAATTTTGAGTTTTAATTTCATCCAATTATAATTGCTTATAAAGATAAAAATTACCTCATAATGAATTTAAAATTTCACTTCTATAAATTATAAATTTTCCTAACTTTACAAAATATAAAATAATGTTAAAATCGATTACAATATGGTATTAAACATACCTCTCAGCGACTGCGAAATTCAAAGATTGCGTTTGTTTTAACTTCAAAACGAAATCTCACTTCTAATACATATTCAATATTTCCCTTTTTTTTAACAATGCCGCTTAAAAGAAACAAAACAAAAGCCGAAATGTTCTTGCTTTCGTTTTGCTCTGTTAATCTTCAAAGACGTATAGATGAAGTAAAGTAACAAAAAAAATTACAAAACAAACTGCTTCTGGCTTTTTCAAAAGTCAGTAAAGAATAAGAAATATTTGTTTTGTTTTTACCAGAGGGCGTAGCGTGAAAAAGCATAGCATGAATCAATTCTTTCAAGTAAAATATTTTTTCACGTATTTCAAAGAAATAAGAGCTTTTGAAATTTTAAACTCATATAATGGTGTGTTCTTTGAAACACTAGTTATAGTTAGGATGAGAGTATGGATGAAAGTTTATAGTTAGGATGCGAGACTAAAAAGGATGGTAATCATAGGATATATATCTGATAATAATAAATTAAAACTGTCAAAAGTTTGGAGAATTTGCATTCGGTTCATCATATCTGTAAATCTATCTATATATCTATCTATCGATCTGTCTATCAATATATCTATATATCTATATATCTATATCTATCTATCTATCTATCTATCTATATATATATATATATATATATATATGTGTGTGTGTGTGTGTGTGTGTGTGTGTGTGTGTGTGTGTATATATATATTAAGGTGGAGCGTAAAAAAAAGTTTTCAATTTTGTTTTTGCCTTAGTGCGGAAAAGTTGTGTAATTTTGGATAGGTCACGTATGCAAAGTTTAGCGAAAAGAAAAATATATTCTGCTTCCATTTCGTCCGTGGTTTTTAGCAGACTTTTACCATATAGTTAAAAATGTGTATTTCCATTGTTTTGTATGCAGCTCTTCGTTTTTTTCTGAAATAAAATTTTGAAAAAACTCAGAACTGACCACTGGTTGTGGCAGCATTGCGAGTTCTACCCGTGCCTACCCATCCACCCAACCATATGGGTACTTAACTCCTTTGCCCTTGCAGTTATTCCGGTTTTACTCGGTACTCGAATTTGGTTTAAATTGATGGTATGGCTTTTCTCGACCCTGTTTGGGTTCTAACTAAACCGTCAAGCTAATTTTCTCCACACACAGCTGCAAAAACCTCTGTTACTATTTCACGAAGCGTTCAACACTTTGAAGTGGCAAGGAAATTTTTGGTTTCCCGGATGTTGAGCTACAGACATCTCCACTGCAAATCAAATTTCTCAAATCATCTTCTGTCAAGTTAGATGTTACTGGGGGTTCCTTGAAATTAAATTACTGCCAATCAGTAAGTTCTAGATATGAAACTGCCTCGAGGTTGAATGGCGGAATGTTGCAGTCTCTGATTCCTTCGTTTTTTTTGTCCTTTCATGCTCTTAAAATCCAACGAAGTCCAAGTTTTCAAATAGGTGTTTGTCGTTTGTGATCATTGACAAGATTATTTCTTCCGGGTGGCCAAAATAGCGATATCTCTGGATAATGCGTTGACCACAGTCCTTAATTCGTTTTTTTAAGATAGCACGAGACGTTTATTGTTTTTCACTAATTTCGTGGACCATCCGTGGAATATGGATTTAATCCCAATAAGGTGCGATGGAACAGTCGTTATACTGGGTATAAAACCGGTGTAATTCGCTATTTTGAGGAAGCCATTGGGAAACCCTTGCGCTATTTTATCTGCCAGTTACACGCAAATGAGTCGCCACTCCGACATTTAGTGCAGCATTTGGAAAGTGGAACGAGTGTACCTAATATATATTCTGGTCCTTTTGGGAAAGCATTGACAAATTGTGAAAAACTCCCAGAAGTGAGATTCGTAGTCATTTCGAGCGAATTTCTGAAAATCGACATAAAGGATCTTAGCACAGAACAGCGATATTTTTGGAATATTATCTCGCTGTCGCAAATGGAAACTGCTCTTCAAATTTGTTACAAAAGCACCCCGGGAAAACGTGTCCTGCACATTGGCTAACAACTACAAATCGAATAATGTGTTTATGCATTAGTTTTTCAGAGCCTTCAAACCAAATTCAAACTCTGGCAGAGTTCATCATGAAAGTGTACGCACCTGTGTGGTTTACAGTCAAACTAAATCCATATTGCATGATGCTCCACGAAATTTGTGGAAGATAATAAACTTCTCGCGGTATCTTAAACACAACGCGGTATCATTTGAAACCAAATTCGAGTACCAAGTAAAACCGGAATAACTGCAAGGGCAAAGGAGTTAAGTGCCCGTATGGTTTGGTGGATGGGTGGGCACGGGTGGAATTCGCAATGCTGCCACCTCCCCGTGGTGAGTTCTGGGTTTTTTCAGATATTTTTATCAGAAAAAGCGAAGAACTGCGTACAAAACAATGGAAATACACAGTTTTAACCATGTGGTGAAAATCTGCAGAAAGTCACTGACGAAATGGAAATGGAAGACAATTTTTCCTTTTCCCAAAACTTTGCATACGTGACCTACTCACTAGTACCCAACTTTTCCGCACAAAGGGAAGAAAAAAATCGAATTTTTTTTATGCTCCGCCCTAATATATATATATATATATATATATATATATATATATATATATATATATATATATATATACCGTATTTACCTCTTCTACCACTCCTTTGAGTTCAAGCAAAAATCTCATACCGTCAGAGTTAAAGGGGGGAATAGTAGCCATTTCTTGAAATAGGCTGCTGGAATGAATTGAGAATGTCCTAACAACAAAAATGGTAAGATTCAGCCTAACCTCCCTAGAAGAGCGATCATTGCGAATGTTTTAGAGTGCTCACTGGAAATGACTGCCTCCAACAGCATTTGCATAAAATTGGAAATTTGACTTCCCCTTTTGCTGATGTAATGCTATGAATGGACAGTACCACTCCTGGCTGTTTGTCCAAGACTGCAGGACGTTGACTGAGGTGGTCTTTTCACTTCGTTTAATGTTCTAGTCCAATTGGACAGCAGGACGAAGCATGGCCGATTGGTCAATGGTGGGCGTAGGATACAAATATGATTCA
This sequence comes from Dolomedes plantarius, assembly GCA_907164885.2. Classification (NCBI taxonomy): domain Eukaryota; kingdom Metazoa; phylum Arthropoda; class Arachnida; order Araneae; family Dolomedidae; genus Dolomedes; species Dolomedes plantarius. The sequence goes on from OU015496.1 coordinate 130,641,513, forward strand.
TTATATATATATATATATATATATATATATATATATATATAGATAGATAGATATAGATATAGATATAGATATAATGAATCATATATTCAGTGGCTCCCAAAAGTGTTCGTACACTTACGAATTTCAATGAAATAGGGGTATATCCATTAATTAATATGAATATTTCAGAATGAGTCTTTAATAATAAGATCTATAATCTATTCTTAACAAAACTACATGAAATATTTTGAAAATAGTAAAACTTTATTTTTCAGAAACCAGTAATCAAAAAGTAACAAAAAATTTATCTTCCAAAAGTCATCGTACACTGAAATATTTTCGGATAAATTCATAGTTAAAATTATCGTCTGGCCCTTTATTTTTATTTTTGAATTGTGGTGGCATTTAAAATATCGTTTGGCTTTAATTTTTGCTTGCCTACTCCGTAATATTCTATTTATTATTTAAAAATGGCTCGTATTCGTAACGAAACAACAAATAGCATTCGAAAATCGATTATTTTTCATCATAGTAGTGGTAAATCAGTTCGGAATATTGCTAAATTACTTAATTTATCCCATTCTACTGTGCAGTATGTGATAAAAACGCTTTAAAGAAGAAAATCGGATCGAAAACAAGGTAAGAAAAGGTCATACGGCAAAGTTAACAAAACGTGATCAGAGATTTATAATAAGAAAATTTGTGAAAATTCACGTTTGAGTGCTGTAAAAGTTTCTGCAGAATTCAATGAAATATTTTGTACTTCAATTTCACCTGAAATTGTTTGACGAGTTCTCAGAAAAGCTGGATTACATGGGCGTTCTGCCTATAGAAAATATTTTGTGAGTGAGAAAAACAGAAAGTTTAGGCTTCCCTTCGCACTATCAATGATAAAGAAGCCCCAAACCTATTGGAATAATGTCTTATTTGCCGATGAACATTTTTGGTGCTGATGGGCGTATAATTGTATGGAGAAGAAAAAAAATGAGGAACTTAATCCCAAGAACTTAGTAGGAACACTTAAGCATGGCGGTGGAGGTATCCTTGTGTGGGGTGCATGTCAGCATCAGGACTAGGAAATTTGGTATTTATTGATGGCATAATGAATCATGCTGTTTCTATAAATATTTTAAGAGACAATTTAAAATTATCAGCTTAAAATTTGGGTATTGGAAACAACTTTGCTTTTTATCAAGATATCGATCCTAAGCACACGGCTCTCAACGTTCGCATCTGGTGTCTCTATAATTGTCCACAAGTTTTGAAAACACCACCTCAATCTCCAGATTTAAACCCAATAGAACATATTTGGAGAGAACTGGAGGTTCGAGTACGAAAACACGACATTCACACGAAAAGCGAACTAAAAACAATTATGATGGAAGAATGGATGAACATTGATTCAAAAATTACAAAAGAACTAAAGCAATCTATTCCCAGACGTTTAAAAGCTGTTGTGGATGCTAAAGGATATCCTACTAAATATTAATTTAAAGAAAAATTAGAATATTTACTAATATGTAGAGATTTTTTACAAGTGTACGATCACTTTTGTGAGATAAAGTCTTTGTTACCTTTGGATTATTGGTTTCTTAAAAATAAAGTTTTACTATGTTTTCAAAATATTTCATGTAGTTTTGTTAAGAATATATTATAGATCTTATTATTAAATACCCATTCTGAAATATTCATTTTAATCAATGGATAGACCCCTATTTGAATGAAAATCGTAAGTGTAGGAACACTTTTGGGAGCCACTGTATATAGTAACAGCCCCATTTAGAACCCGCTAATATTTTTAAGAGATTAATTCTTCATAGCATGTCGAATGATGTCCTCCACATGAGAACTCCATGTAAGTTTTCTATCAAAATTACACCTAAGTATTTAAAGTTATCAGACGATTGAATCTGACAACCTCTGTAGTAAATTTGTGGATGGAGGGATTGATGCGTGAGTGAAAAAGACTCTAGAAATGTCTTATCGAGGTTAACTTTCATATTATTCAAGCTTCTCGTTGTGTTCATAAGTTTCATTTGTATCAAAACCTAAATACTTATATTGGCACAGATGGCTTTGAAAAAAATACATTAGCTAGATCATAATTTTAAATTTTAAAGTGGAATCAGTTTCTCTTTCTATACAACATAGCCGTGGACATGATTTGCTGCGGTGCTTCCACTATGACGCCCTCGATTCCCCTCCTTCCCCATACCCTGAACCTGTCACCCTTCGACAACCACATCTTCAGCCCACTGAAAAAGGCTTTCAAGGGCTGACGGTTTGTTGACAATGGAAAGGTCCGGGACGTCATTCAAGATGAGTTCCGTAGGTACAACCACGGAGATTCTTCATTGAGGTTACTCAAAATCTAGTAAGCTCTAGGACACTTGATTGAACCGAGAAGGTGATAATCTGTAGCGGATATGGAGCCCATTTATCACTATTACTGCCTGTACGTTCAGACATTCCAACCAATAAACCATTACAGGAAAAAACACAAAAAGTGTCACTGTCATTTGGGCCACCCTTATAATTTACCCAAGAGTTTCCTTCTCCAAGTAAAAATAAACAATTAGATACACAGTAAGAAATTCACTGAACCTCCAAAACTATTACATATGCTCTATCAGTTCCAAGTGGGAGAAGTTATAAATATACATGATTATATGTTACTTACCGTACTTATCTCTCGATACCTAAGCAAATTATCCACTTAAATTTCACATGAAGAGTATTTCAAGCGCGTAACTTTTAAAAATTATCTAATATCTTTCAGAATACAATTCGTCTTGTTGGTACATAACACAGAAGGGGCGGTATCTTTAATCTAAGCAAATTTAATATTTAGGTAGCGTATTTAAAACAACATCATTCATTTATTTAAACATATAGCAAGGAGAAGGACTGATTGTCTCTACTAGACTGTGTCAAAATGTACAAATAATATATTTGCTGTAAATACCCTAGGTAGAAAAAATACTCTATGCAATTGGAATTCATAGGATTTTTCTTAATGGGTGGAGATTTCGAAAAGCTTCCTGTGTAACCCTTTTTATTATAAAGGGAGTAAAAATAACACACTTTTATTTATTTCAGCTTCATATCAGAAAAGAGAAAAAAATTTGATGACTATCTATTGTAGAAAAAAATATCCGTATTGTCTTGCAACTTTTCTCAGAAGATTGATCTAACAGTGATCATAATTAGGAGAAAAATAAGCTTAATTTGCTTGTTAATTAATTTTAAAGATGGGAAAGAAAAAATATTTAACGTAATTTACAATTATAAGAATAAATAAACAGAAAAAAACAATATTGTTAAATTTGGTAAAAAAATAAAGAAAATAAAAAATAATAAAAATTAATTATAATAAAATTTGATATTAAAATAGCAATAAAGTTAAAAATGTGTTAATTGCCTGTACCTTATATTCTAAAGGATATTAAAACCCATGAAAAATGAAACCTTTGGTTCGAGCAAATAATGGGACCGAATAATAATAATAAATTAAAACTTTGGTTCAACCACCTGGACCAGAAAAGCTATTTTTGACACGGTAGCTTATTTTATTACATATTTGGTAATCATCGGCACAAAACAGGCTTATAAAATTTTTGCAAAACTTAACTAAAAATTTACTGCAAATGATCATTATAATCAAATAAAAAATTTTACTTTATGAGAATTTTTTTTTAATTGCCAAACAAGGTATAGGACATCTAGCCCAATTGATTGCTCTAAATTGTCTTAACCCTTTCAGTCCCAAAAGTTTATTACTCATTCTGAAAATATGACGTTCCTGAAATGCACTTATTTTATGTCCAGCATAAAGGAACAGAAAGAAAAAACAATTTTTTTAAAATTTATTAATCAAAATTTCAAATGATTCCAATTGGCATCATTGGAAATTAAGTAGTGCATGAGTTAAACATAGAGTTGATGCCATTTGAAATCATTGGGAGTTGATGCTAGGTGGGAAAAAGTAAATATTTTAATATACACTCATGGACAAAAAAATTAGCGCACCAAGAAATAATTGCGGGATCATAACGAAACTTGCAATGAAGGTACATGTCGGGGAGATATGCAAATGATTAGAAATGCAGCGTTATTGCGCATTACGTATAGCCGGTAGAGGGCGTTGAACATCGTACTTTGTGGAGTATAAAACAGGTAACCAAAGCTTGTTTGAGTGTGCTGAATCATTTACAAAGGAAGAGCTGAGATAGACATGCCATTACGCCGTGTTCGAAGACAATATAAGCAGTTGTCGCAGTTTGAGAGGGGGAGAATCGTCGGGATGATGAAAGCTGGGTGGTCAGCTAGGCTAATACCTCGTCAATTAGGCCGCTCTGATTATTTTGTGAGGAGGTGTTGGGACCAGTGGACCCGAGAGATGTCATGTACACGAAGACTAGGCTCAGGACGCCCTCGACAGACCAGTCGTCGAGAAGGCCGCCACATCGTAAGAAATGCACGCGTACAGCCAACTGCTTCATCGGCCGCCATCCAGGCACAGGTAGCACCTTCACTAGGGGCCTCTGTGTCTTCTCGAACCATACGAAGGCGCCTGGCTGAAGGACAGTTGGTATCGCGGCACCCATTACGTGTGCTGCCCTTGACGCCCACCCATCGACGCCTCCGTTTGGAGTTTTGCTGCGCACGAGGAAACTGGACAGCAGCGGAATGGAACCAGGTCGTCTTTAGCGACGAATCCAGATTCAATCTCGACAGTGATGACAATCGTGTTCGTGTGTGGAGAGCCCGTGGTGAACGCTTCAATCCTGCCTTTGCTGTACAGCGACACATCGTTCCCACAGCTGGTGTGATGATATGGGGTGCCATTGCCTACAATACACGGTCACCCCTATTATTGTTCCGTGGCACCATGACAGCCCAGCGGTATGTACATGAAATCCTGCAACCACATGTGTTGCCACTCATGCAACGGCTCCCAGGAGCCATTTTTCAATAAGACAATGTTCGGCCTCATACGGCAAGGGTGTCACAAGACTGTCTCAGCACTGTTACTACCCTTCCTTGGCCTGCCCGATCCCCAGATTTGTCTCCAATCGAGCATATCTGGGATCATTTGGGACGACGAGTTGGGCATCCCGCGAGTTTGAATGAACTAGAGGCAAGGTTACAGCAAATATGGAACGAAATGTCTCAAGACATCATACAGAACTTGTATGGCTCAATGCCCGATCGTATCGCATCCTGCATTCGCGCTAGAGGGGGTCCAACGGAGTATTAACTCCTCCGTTCTTTTGCCTTTTTCTCTGAAATAAATTATCCTTTTTCTTTGATTTTCTTATCATTTACTTATATCAAAGTAGTTATTACGTATGTAAAATTTCGTTTCATTTTGACGAATCCTTCTTGGTGCGCTAATTTTTTTTCCATGAGTGTATTTTGATCTATACATGTATCTGAATTAAATAATATATTTTAATGAATAAATAATACATTTTAATGAATAAATAGTATATTTTAATGAATTTTAATAATGTATTTCAATAATATATTTTAATTTATTTTATATGAAATTTTTTAAAACAATTTTTAATTTTGTTAAGACAAAGTGATACCTTGCATTTTTCAAACATTATTCTGGTGTACGATTTGATACACAATTTGCATTTTCTTTATCCTTCGATATGAAGAGGCCAATAGCCTAAATTGTCAAATCTGACAGCAGCAATGGGATTTGCATATCCATTAGGTCTACATGACCCATCCCATTTATAAACATCAACAATGTGTGGTCTTTTTATATCAATAAAGCTTTTTGAAGCAACAAACCATATTTTTACACTCTCCACAGGTTCCACTCCACAAAAGATAGAAATGACAGTGACACATTTATTGTCAAACCATTTTACTGTTGTAATGTTTTTATCGTCTGTTGTGTAATCGTAGCTTCCTCGTCCAGAATCTTTCAATTTTTTCTCATCTTTAGAGAATGGAAAGCCATTTTTCGAATTTTTGGGAAGTCTATTTTCCCGAACAGTTCCTGCTATCAGGAGGTTACAAGCCTGAAGTTGCACAGCTAGGTTGTATGATGACAACCAATTGTCAACAAAAAGTTTGATTTTTATTTCTTAGTACTGTCACTGCCAAGCGTATTACAACATCTCCACTTATCCCAAGTTTTGTCTTCTCAGACAATTTTGAAGCAAATCAGTAGAAGTACACTTGTATTCAAATAATACAATTAAGGTATTCAAATTTTGTACAACCATGTGCCACAACCGCTAGCAATCTAAAATAAATATTTAGAGGTGTTGAGTTTCACACCCCATTGTTAACTCCCAGTGATGGCATTTGGAATCACTAGTTTTTGGAAAAATAAACAACCAAAAATTTCGGATAATTTGTTTAAAAAAATTGCCAAAATATGATTTTTACACATATTTAAAATTGATTATAGACTAATTTAAACAAAATTATTTTTTTAATTACATCTAAAATGAAATTGATTTTAACTTGTCTTTAGATTTCAGCTGAAACTCAAACATCAAATATTTCTTCTTTTACTGGGATAGTGCTGCAATCTATTTGGTAAAGGAAAAAATATTTTTAAATAGGAAAATGTACAAATATATTAATAAAAATTTATTTGATATCACTGGCAGTTCTGGCGGCTGAGAAAAAAAATTGTGAATATCATGATTCCAATTGGCATCACTGGGAATGAAAGCCAGTGAAAGGGAAACTAATTGATAGGATGATTATCCTTATATCATATACTGTATATAGTTGAAGTTTCATTTTCCAACAGGTTTAATAACGTTTAACTATTAATGACTATTTATGCCCATAATTTCTCCTACAGTAAGATTGTTGATACTTCGAACCAGTAAGGAAAAAAAAAAACATGAATAAATAATAAATTTGAAAACCTTGGGATATAAACGCATAGAATCTGACAGTATGGAATTCCACCTAAAGTCTCTGTGACTTGCAGAATATCTAAATAGAAAACAGTAATAGTTCTAAAGAGATGTTTCATCTAAGATTTTATTGGGGGAATTTGTAGATGGAGTTCCCAGAGACAAGCTTAGGCACAGACATGTTTTCCTAGAGATCATACATCGTTTATACACACCAGCTGATAGCTTATTTTCAGTTTTTAGAACAAAGTTTTCGGACAGGTAATAACAAAATTTTCTCAACTGTGTAAAACAAACTAGCTCCTGAACCAGGCTAATGTCAATCCCATTGGAATTCCAGCTCTAAGTCTTTTTATAACGATCGTCAAATGGCTAGCTATGGTAAATACACATACACACACACACACACACACACATATATATATATATATATATATATATATATATATATATATATTTATTTATTTATTTTAGGGTGGAGCGAAAAACTTTTTTATTATTTTTTTTCTTTCCTGTATCATCAATCATTGACCCATAGCCCAAGATGCAAAAGTGCAAAATTTCAGTCTGTTTTGAAAATATCTTCAGGTGACGCACTAGAATCGAAGTTTTGCAAAGTAGTATAAAAAGCCGACATTTAAAAATGGGGCAATAAAACTCAATTATATATTTTTATTTGTTTTTATTTGTTACGCAAATTATACATATTATATTAAAATCATTTAAGCAATAAACTTTAAGCAATAAAATATAAATAATAGTCTGTTCTCTTGCTTTTAATATTCTTCGAAGAGCTACTTTTCTTATATGTAACTCCTCGTCTTGTAACATAGCTAGCAACAATTTTTTTGGGTGTACAACGAATGAATTTCTTTGAATAGTTTTAATACAATATTCTTCAGCTCGTTTTGCATATACGAAGATCTTCTAACGCGGAAAAGCCCATATTTACAAGAAGGTTTAGTATTGATGTCAAACGAAGTTGGTGTGTACATTTTCATAATAAAATTTTGACAAGTTCTTTCAGGATGACCTATGGTTTCCTTGTTCCCAAGTTTAAATGAAGAATCCTGTTTGCCCAAGTCAACCATCGGGAATGCTAGTTTTCCTGGATCTCTGTTAGCTAAGTTAGACGTGATTGTGCGACAAGAAATAGTTGAGCACATTTCATGTAAATATTTTCGATTGGTGCTTAATAATTCAGTTTTAACATTCGGCAATTCTGAACTTACAGCTTCAAAGGTCACCACATTATATTCTTGGCACTTTTCAAGCCTTTTTCCAATGTTTCCTGATAAACCATTTGGACCTGTCGTGGTACCATCGAGGATGGTGAAAAGATGACGGAGTGGTAATTCATTATCATGCAGTAGGCACACACACCACAGAAACAGGTAGATTAAGATATTTTTCCAATAGTACAATGACAACGTTGTTCTGTCCTGTATTTGCAACAGTACTCTCACATCCAATTGCCACAACGATATATGAAATTTCAAACATTTTTCCTAGAAATTCAACTATATTTTTTAATCGCAATTACCATACCCGAATCAAGTGAAAGACGACCTATGTACATAGAATTTGGCTCAGAAATCAAAGAAATATGTTCTTCAGTCTTTCGATGTGATCTATTTTCTGTCTTATCCAGGACAAAAGTTTTATCATACGGTCTTCAAAATAAAGCGAGAATATATGTTGTTGACCACTTAACCGTTGCTGGTTTTGGCGCACTTTTCGACGCTCGCGACGTAATTTATGTCGATCTATTACTTTTGATGAATTGTCATTACTGATAATATTTAAATCTTAAATTGCAGTGTTTAACTGTGATTACTGCTGAGCGATCAGAAATCCCAGTTCGATCACAAGCTGTTGCTAGATTTTGTAGCTTATGTCTCATTTGGATCGTTTCTTCTTGCTGCTTTTTTGTTCACTGGTAGGGTTTTGAAATGGAAAATTCATCTGGGTTAGTTCAGTAGATCTGTCAGAAGACTAATCTAAGACTGTGGAAAGCTGTGGTGAGTTGATTAAACTAATATTTTCTCCGATATGTGGTAAGATGGCGTCAGTCCAGTAGTGCAGCGTCTATTACTAATAAAAATTGGCTTAAAGTGTAAACATTAATGCAAGTAATCTAGTAAGAACTGTTGGTAAATTATTATTAAAAAAGCAGAAAAGGAGAGTACATAAACATACAATAACAAATTTTTGACAAAATGTTTAAAATATGACTCTCAATTTAGGTTAGAATGAAGTACTGAATAAAAATGAGGTTTCTTTTACCCTCTCATGTCGTGCGCCACCTGAAGATGAGGTAATAGACAACTGATTTTTGGAATAGAGGATGTTCTATTATTATAACATCAAATAATAATACAGGAATAAAGAAGAAATAAAAAAATTAAAAATTCGCCTTTTTCGCTCCACCCTAATATATATATATATATATATATATATATATATATATATATATATATATATATATACAACCTTTGTCCAGAAAGTTCGGTGAATGAAGTCATATTGCTCACGGTCATAAGAGTTTGCATCCGGGGCTTACCGTGTCGGAAGACTGGTCTGAACCAGTACTTGAGCGGCGGCACTGCAAGTTAGTTTATCGTGTAGAAACAGTTCAGTGTAGGGTGAAGGTGTAGTGCGCTCGGTCGAAATTCAAAATAGATCAGCGACGAATATGAACTTCTGTTTCAAACTTGAAAAATCAGTGAAAACGACTTATGGAATGCTACTAAAATTTTACGAATAACGTGCTGCAAGCTTGAAGTGCGTATATGAGTGGTTTAAACGCTTCCCAGAAGGGCGAGACACCATTGAAGACCCCCGTCCCCAAAGTGGTCGACCTGCAACTGCACACACTCCGGATAACGTACAGAAAGTGAAGGAACTGCTGGCCAAGGATCGTCGTGGGACAGAGCGAATGATAGCGGAGGAAGTGGGAATTGGTCGTGAGATGGCCCACCTCATATTGACCCAGGATTTGGGTAAACACAAGCTTTGCTCCCGATTTGTGCCCCACACTTTAACGCCTGAACAAATGCAAATTCGGCTTGACGCCTGTGGAAACTTCATCGACATAGCCTATCGAAACCAAAATTTCCTTAAAACCATTGCCACGTGTGACGAGACCTGGTGCCTGAAGTACGACCCTCACGACAAGCGTCAGAGTATGGAGTGGCGGTGTCCATAATCGCCGTAAATCAAGAAGGGGCAAAGTGAGAAATCTCGCATCAAGACAATGCTCTTGGTTTCTTCGACTCTGAGGGTCACATCCATAAAGAATTCCTCTCTGAGGGCCTCCCGTTCAATGCCGCTGAGTAGGTAGATATACTGCAACGTCTACTGCAACGGATCAATCGGGAACGCCCCCTGTCCGCCAAGCAAGGTAAATGGACCCTGCTTCACGACAATGCCCGGCCACATACTGCTTTTCTGGTACAGCACTTCCTGACCAACAGGCGAGTTGTGTCCCAGAATCACCCATCCTACTCCCCAGATTGGACTTCCCCAGAATTTTTCTTGTTCTCCAAATTGAAATCAGCCCTGAAGGGCAACAGGTTTTCGTACATTTCGGACATCCAACGTAATGTTACGACCCAGCTGAAGGCCATCCCTAAAGACGAATACACAAGGAGTTTCCAAGACTTGTACAGCCGTTCCCAGACGTGCATTACCGCGTACGGGGATTACTTCGAAGGACAGTAACAGCTGTTTCATGTAAGACAACTATCCATTTTAACTATAGACATATATAGACACACACACACACACACACACACACACATATATATATATATATATATATATATATATATATATATATATATATATATATATATATATATATATATACAGTATGCCCAATAAAGTCCCTTCCCACCCTCTTAACTTCGGAGAGGCTGCTGCTATATTCATAAAAGTGGTGTCTAGGTATAGTAAAGTAGCCATGTGCTACTGAATGAAACCACCTACCGCGCCACTTGGTGGAAAACCGCGGGGTTAGCATTCCTATCTCGAAAACGGAACGAGATAGGGTAAAAATGTGTTTTACAAAGTTGTAGAAAATCATCGATTTAGTACGAAAAGATACCTTGTGAACATTAATGTAAAGAATAGAACGGTTAAAACGCGCATTTGTTTTTTCGTGATTTCCTGCCCTGTGACGTCACGAAACTTGAACGAAAGGAGAAATGATTATTTTTCGGGCAAAAGACGACACCGCAATGTGCACAGTAGTATATCGCGTTTGATCCCCAATCAAACTGACCGCGATTCAAACCTCGAGGGTTTCATCCTTGTACTGATTGTCTTTATAAACAGAGTAGACAATACGTAGATCGTGTAAAATAGTGTCGCATCAACTCAACGCAACTTGCGCTTGGTGTTCGAAGTTTTTGCAGTATGCAAATACATAAGAAACGTCACGCCTGTTCACCTGAGACAGCTATAAAAGAGACATCTTCTTGGGGTTGTAGTATGTTGATGCTCGTGATCATGGCTGAGTATTCCAAAGCTGAGATCTCCAGTGAAGCGACAACTCGTCAAGGAATTCGGGAACCAAATAATTGGGTATGGCAGTTTCGAAGAGTGGCCTCCACGTTCGCCTGATCTGATTCCACTGGACTTTTTCTTGTGGGGATACCTGAAACAGAAGGTGTATGCGACCCCTCCACAAACATTGCAGGACCTTAAACGACGCATTACGGACGCTTGTGCCAACGTGTCACGCTCTATGCTCCAACGTGTGCAACGTGAGATTCAAGCGAGGATCCAAATGTGTATTGCAGCTGACGGTGAGAAGTTTGAACATCTCAAATAAAGGTATATTGTTAAATTTAGTTGTTTTTTTCTTTCTCAGATCTTTTTGTCACGTCACAGTGTAGGAAATCACGAAAAAACAAATGCTCGTTTTAACCGTTGTAGTCTTCTCATTAATGTCCGCAAGGTATCTTTTCGTACTAAATCGATGATTTTATACAACTTTGTAAATCCCTTTTTTTCCCTATCTCGTTGCGTTTTCGAGATAGGAATGCTAACTCCGCAGTTTTCCACCAGGTGGCGTAATAGGTGGTTTCATTCAGTAGCGCATAGCTGCTTTACTATACCTATAGACACCACTTTTATGAATATAGCAGCAGCCGTTCCGAAGTTAAGAGGGTGGTAAGGGACTTTAGTGGGCATACTGTATATATGCTTGTGTTAAACTGATTAGCAGATATGTCATTCCGAAAGTTTTCTTTTAAGAAGTTTACAAAGTCATATTTCTCTATCTGATCACCGTACAACGAAGTCCTGTGTATGAAAGGATTCTTGCGAGCCAACACAAAAAATGTGTTTTGAACACTGATTGTATTTTATGGGGAGAATCAACCTTTATTTGAGCAAATCTGTTTTATTGTAATACTTATTGTGTTATTGTAAAAAAAAATATGTATATTTCTGTAAGATAATAGCACCAAAATAATTTTTTAAATTAAAAAATCATATATGAAGCTTATACGAAGTAAGTAATAACGGTAAGTGTAGCAATAAACTTTAAATACGTTTTCCTCAAACAGATTTTTCAAGGGTTTTTGATATTTTAAATGCTCCATGCAACTTAATTTTTATTAAAAAGACTTGAAATTTTTTAGGAGGAATCCCGATACTTTTTACAAAGAAACTGGGCATGTATTTTACAATTCGACTTTATGAATTTAATTAAATTTCCTTTATAACTTATTTAAAAAACAAAACTTTGATGAAAATCGGGAGGGAATTTAGAAAAAAATCTCTCAAAAATTAACTATTCAAAGGATTAAATAATGGATACCCATATTCGTTTGTAATACAGTTTTAAGTGACTAAAATACAAAATCAAGAAAATATCTCAAAAATTAAGTCTCAAGTAGCATTTTAAAATTTTGTTTATAAATTTTAAATTTAAAAAAATCTTAACATTTTTAGTTATATCGGAAATTTCTTTTAAGATATTCTTTATACTTATGGTGAAATGTATAAATGTACAAAATTTCATATCTCTATGACAAAAAGTAAAAGAAATACATTTTAACATCCACCGTTCATTTATCAAAACACGAAGTAATATTCACTAGTATTTATAAACAGTTTGTACAATCAGTATTTCATTAACCTGCTTATTTGCAGGAGAATAAAAATATGTCTTTTTTTTATTGCGTATAACAATATTAGAATTGATATTTCAATCAGAATAGTACGAGGACATATTTTTTGGTCAAATCGGGGACACTTTGTCCGAGACATTCACACAGATCCACGGAAATTGATGATTTGTGCTTTTTACTCCGGAGCACCATACAGATGAGTCAACTTTGCTCCCTCAATTTGGCACCTCAATTTTGATCGAGCACCTCAAGGGTCGACACCTGGAAGAATCGCGCATTCTTGCCTCGTAGAACGATTTTCCGGTCCGCGGATTGCACGTGCCTATAATCGGGTTAAAAACGAACGCATAAAATGGCTTTAGCCGAGATTCGAAATAATCATCCCTACCAGTGGTAGAGGAAACATTTGAAGGGCCTCAAATGCAATCTAGTTTAGAGACCCTACCTTGTTCTAAATACCATTTAGACCAGGTCCATATAGGCCACGGACTGAAGTGTGCAGCTTGGTTTTTAATTAGCACCAGAAGGGTCGGGGTCCGTCATAGCTTGTTACTACCTCAATTTTGACCGAGCATCCCCAGGGGCGATATCTGGGTTGATCGTACCCTCTCCCACACTCACTGAAATTCATAGAGGGACTTTCCGGATTAAACGTGCCCATATTCGACCTAGACACGGTGGTATTTAACGGCAGGCGCCGAGATTCCATCCGAGAACACTTATCACCGAAATCCAGCATGTTACCATAGGCCACTTCGAGCCAAATACCTTTTTTGAATATTATTTATTGCTAATAATATTTTTTACAGTCGAAAAGGAAATTTTATTGGTCATTTGGTAGTAAAAACTTGTACTACGCCGTTTGTCCATCAACGAACGGCAAATTGTCTAGATAAAGGTGATCGTACCTGTGCCTGACTTTCGCAAAATATATCTGTATTTAAACTAGTGGCTTGCGCTCATTTCTTGCGTCTGTGCGATTATCTACCACTGACTCCCACTCAACGGAAGAAGCCCAATGCGCTACTACTTAGCTACCTTCCGCCTTACTTTTTATGAAGGAGTAAAGAGTAATTTGCACAGGATTCAGCTATGTGTGCCTGGGTGGTTTATGGCGAAGACCTATCTCGGAGTTAGGGTACACAAAAAGGTGACAATAAGTTTAACTAAAACGAATTTAATACAGATTTATAAATATTATAAAAAATATTATACTTGATACATCAGACGGTATTTCTAAAAGTATTGCTTGCTTTCTTATATAACCAAAATAATGTCATTTCGTTAACAGTCTTTATTATAGGATTAAATAAAGAAAATTATGCTTTGATATATTCACAAACTTTTTATTTTAAATTAAACTGTCAGAATAAACAGAGGTATATAATATTCAGCTAATTAAATTGCTCCAAAAGAAAAAAAATGATATCATTATGCATATTTGTGTCTTTAATAGAAAAATAAAATTACTTCTATATACACATATATTATTGAGGTATAATCCAATGACATAGTATAGTAACTACAGAATATTATAATCCTACTTATTTACTTTTAATGTTGTAGTGCTTGGCAGGAAGATGTACATAAGATTAATTAAATATTTCTAATTCCTAGACTCAGCGGATTAGCATTGTAA
>OU015496.1:130658672-130663672 GCA_907164885.2 Dolomedes plantarius
GAGTTCGACAGAGGAAGGATAGTGGCCTACCGAGATTGTGGATTATCTTTCAGGGAAATCGGTAGTCGTGTTGGACGAAACCAAACAACTGTAGTGCGGATATGTGATCGTTGGATGCAGGAGGGTACGACGGACCGGCGTGTTCGATCGCATCCACCTCAGCGCACCACTTCACGTGATGACAGGCAAATTGTGCGCATGGCAGTGACGGATCGCTCAATCACATCACGAACCATAGAACAGCACATGCATTCTGTAACGCATCATCCAGTGTCTGCGCGTACCATTCGACGCCGTTTACAGCAGAGTGGTTTGTCCGTAAGACACCCATTGCTTTGTCTACCCTTGACGCAGAACCACAGACGTCTCCGCCGCCAATGGTGCGATGACAGAAATATGTGGACGGCAGAATGGAATGAAATTGTCTTTACTGACGAGTCACGCTTCTGTCTGCAACACCACGATGGTCGCATTCGAGTCTGGAGACACCGTGAAGAGGGGATGCTGAACAGCTGCGTTATGCACCGCCACACTGGTCCTGCACCGGGTATTACGGTATGGGGCGGTATTGAAATCACTCTCGCACACCTCTAGTACGCATTGCCGGTACTTTAAACAGCCAGCGCTACATCTCCGAGGTGTTGGAGCCAGTTGTCCTTCCTTACCTTCAGGGCTTGCCCACAGCCATATTTCAACAGGATAATGCGCGACCACACGTGGTACGCATTGTCCAACGGTTCTTCGTCAATCGCCAGATTGAATTGTTTCCGTGACCGCCTCGCTCTCCGGATCTTTCGCCGATAGAAAACATGTGGCCCATGGTTGCTCTACGATTGACCCAGATTCCATCCCCAGCTGCCACAGCAGATCAACTTTGGCAACGTGTGGAAGCTGCTTGGTCTACTGTACCCCAAGAACTCATCCAAAGTCTCTTTGAATCAATGCCGAGGCGTGTGGCAGCGGTGATCTCCAACAATGGCGGCTACTCTGGCTACTGATTTTGGCAGGAGCCACACTTCACAGAAGTCTATAAATTTAATCATTTGATATTTGGTCAACATGTTATCTACAAAATAAATTTTGTTGTGATATCTTTTGTCTTTCTTGGTGTTGCAATTTGGGTGGCCAGCATTGTATATATATATATATATATATATACACTCATGGACAAAAAAATTATCGCACCAAGAAGGAGTCGTCAAAATGAAACGAAATTTTACATACGTAATGACTACTTTGATATAAATAAATGATAAGAAAATCAAAAAAGGATAATTTATTTCAGAGAAAAAGGCAAAAGAACGCAGGAGTTAATACTCCGTTGGACCCCCTCTAGCGCGAATGCATGATGCGATACGATCGGGTATTGAGTCATACATGTTCTGTATGATGTCTTGAGACATTTCGTTCCATATTTGCTGTAACCTTGCCTCTAGTTCGTTCAAACTCGTGGGATGCCCAACTCGTCGTCCCAAATGATCCCAGATATGCTCGATTGGAGACAAATCTGGCGATCGGGCAGGCCAAGGAAGGATATGTTATGCATTTATATACTCTATTTTCTCTATGAAAATATATATTCCTTCTTAATTTTTTCCTACAGTTTATCGCCTAGCTGGTGATTATCCAAACAAACAAGAAAAAATCAGTTATATTTATAAAAAAACATTCCTGAGATGGATTCACTATTAATTGGGGAAAAAAAATTATTTTTTTCGCGCTTCTTGTCAACAAAAACTGTAGGCCTTGGGGGAATGTCTTGAATACAAAAATAAGCTGAAGAAGACAATTCTTTAAAACTCATGTGTAGTATAAAAATGAAATTTTTATTCTCACTAATCTTAGCTCCACGGCAAAAATCACGAAATTTTTGTGACTTATTAGTTGTCTCTGAAATTCGAATGTCATCCTTTGTGCAATTTATTCTTTTAATTATTTTTTCACCTATACATCTTTTTTAACCGGTTTAAAAGTCGAATGAAACTCATGAAACATTCGCTTTTTTCTTAATAAAAATGTTAATTAAGGAAATAGGTACAGCAACCTAAAACTATTATAAATCTATAGATTGTAAGGTAAATCAAAGAATAATTCGCTTGGCTTGGGGCAGAAAATTTCCCATGAGGAGTTTGCAAGTTTTTTTTTTCACATTTCATCTTTTGTTAACGCTGACTTTTCCTTTATCGACTACAAAGTTGGACAAAGAACTCTTCGGAAGACAACTCGTCCAGACACTATTTTTTGACAGTACTTCTTCGGCATAGACACTATGCCATAAGGAAATGATAAAATTCAAATTGCGGTGAAACGGATGACGTCACTACAAGATGAGCACGGTGTGGATATTTCGCATTTCTATCTCTGATCATTCTGCAACCTAAAAGCAGGGCTGTCACATTTTTACTAGAATCCCCAGGACTACAGGGTGCAGTGTATCTGTTGAAATGTAAAATGTTAGGGTTGGGAGGATGTTAACGCTGTTATACGACTACTGAGTTGCGAATATCGGTAATAGGATATCACTGGTCTTGTACTAATATCTAGATTCTAATCACTATTATCATTGTGGGCCTTATAAAAACACTTATCGCCTTCTTAGTAGCTCTTCAACACTCCAGTGTCCGATTTAAGCGACCAAATGGAGCCGCAGATGCTATTAACGCATTGACCTACCGCCTATCCAAGAAGTTGGGTATTTGTACAATGTTTCAACTACTAGGTTTGTTCTCTGATACTTGCTGACCCTAGAAAATGGCAACCTCCAGGGCTCCAAATTCCGAATTAATCGTTAGATAGCAAAAGTCTGTAGAGGATATGATGTCACCACCCTCAAATCCTAGATTAATTTTGAAAATAGAGAAAAGCGTGGTAAAGGGACTTCTGTGTTTCACCTGAGATACTTCCGGACCATTAAATAGCTAAGGCTTTATTCGCATCTCCCCTTATATCCGTATTCGAATATAATCCTAAAATAAAATTTAAAAAATGTAGATTGTTGACTATGTCCCGCATTGACACAGCAACGAACTATCGAGAACTATCGGCCTTAGATCGTGGGTGCTGCTACCAGTTTTGACATGGCATTATTCTGAACCTGATATTAGCCCCTTAACGATAGCATAATTTTCAAGAAAACGGTAATAAGAGATCTTATTTTTTCCGGAGGATTCCATTTATTTCTTAATCTGCCACATACATTAAAAAAAAAAACCCATCCCCAATTACATTTTAAATAGTCTGGTGCTGCCATCTGGTATGTAAAACGAGAAATACAAAATTTTCAGGGTAAATGAAATGAATTGTTTTAACCTTTTTGGTGCGTTATTTTTAAACACTTCAGTCCAGAAATATCACAGGCACGAGAAATAGAAGGCGAAACCCCACCCCGTTATTTTGACGGGAGCAAAAAGGAAGAGGTTAATAGGTAAATTTTCCCCGGAACATTCACTAATGCTTTATAAATGTGTATTACTCATTTAATCCGAAAATGACCTCACCTCCCTTGAACCACCGCTGCTCCGCGAAGACGCTGTTACCTTTAATCTGCCTATGCTTAATAAAGATCCTTAACACATTGCGGCTATAGCCGATTTTGAGCTGAAATAATTATTCAGAACCTTCAGCAAAGTACATATCGGTTTTTCCAGAAAGTCATTTACGGCTCCCGAGAACAAATTATCTGTTAAATCATATAAAATGGTACGCATGTGACGTCTCACACTTAAATTGAAGTGAGGCACAAGCTCTGTGCGGCGACGTACGAATCCAATCTGTGATCACTCTGGATCTGGAAAAAAAGAAGAAGCTACCACTCTTCCTACAAATTCAAGGTCGGAATCAACCATGATATCGCAAAATTCTGGGGTGCAGATGAAGTCTCCTCTCTTAATTAGTGGCTGCGTTGAGAACATTTATACTGGCGTAATGCAGTCAATTTTGGATTCGAGATGAGAAAATGGCTACCGCTTTTCTCGAAACGGTTCCGTTTAATCTGTCAAACGCAAAACGATGATGCCCCCTCTCGTACATCGCTATTACTTCAAGAACATCAGCACTAGAGCGATACGGCTCCTTACAGTTTCGATCTAAAAGAGTGGTTTTGCTTTTCACAGAACGCCTCCTAGAATTACACGGCCCAATTTAACCCTTGTAAAGCAAAATGCCGCGTAGCTGATGACTTCACAGCATTTTAACCGCAGACTTTACCCGAAGATTAGCACACGTTCACTGTGGGGTTGTCTGGTTTTGAGTTGACTTCATTCCGAACTTGAAAAGTGTGAGTAAGTGTTTTTATTCCTCCAGCAGACTATAAGGCTCTATAACCTGCATTAATTGTTGAATCGAAAATATTATTTGTTTTAAATTTAATTACAGATAACTTGCCAACTGTTACTCTTAAAATCTATTTTGGAATTTAAAAGAAACCTAAAATATTTTAGAACAATTCCTTAAAATAAAAAGGAATTTTATGTTAAAATACCATTACATATTTAATAATAAATGATATCTACTAATATTTACTTACTTCATATCACCTCGCATTATCATATCTAAAGTTATCGCATTATTTTCTTCTTACAATTACAGGAATGCAATTCCTAAGGAAAATATTATATTTTTGATTCTGGAAATCAGATGTAAGTCTTTTTTTTCTGCAGCATTTCTAAAGAATAGTCGTCTTTCATACATTTTGAATGTGGTTTGACAACTTCCATTATGTTGTCAAAATTTTTATATTTTTCCGAACATTCTTATTCCTGTTTGAATTCCAGGTTACCCTTAAAAATGTGAGTTCTAATTTTTAAAATGATAACGTTTCTAGCTTTCACATTTTGTGGAGTATAAACGGTAAAGGAAATAGGGTATATTATCTTTGTTAACACCTCTTGAATAGAACTTCTGTTGTTTTCTTTTTTTTTACTCAAACCAAATAAATTATCTTTCAAGTTGTGTCTTTTATAAGTAATTTAACTAATAAGTAAATATTTTGTCATTAATTT